>JAODAL010014558.1:0-87029 GCA_025379985.1 Phyllomedusa bahiana | reverse complement strand
AAGTTTCTTATTAAATACCTTTCCCTCTGAACACAATTGAGGCCTTTAACCTATTTAAAGATTTACATCATTTCCCCCAGTACAGCTGTGCAATTCACAGTTGCACATACAAAATTTCTGCTGCTGCATGTTATTGCCAAAAAAACACTTGCGTTTTGTCTATCCGGCCGTTTTATGAGGGGACAGCACCTTTTGCTCCTTTTTTTTTTAGCCTAAGAACTGTATTTGTTTGTTTGTTCCTGTTTAGTTTATATGTCACTACATCTGTGTATGTTGTATATACTGCGTATTCACTGTAATATTGCAAGTACAGGATTCAGTCTAGTACTTTCCACAGTTGCCACTAGGTGCCCTTGTTGTAGCTAAAATCAGTAGGATATTTATGCCAGAGGCTCTTAAATAGGAGTAGGGGTCTAGTGTTTAAGTAAAACTACCTGTAGTGCGGATGTCAGTGTAAGATCAGGGAGAATGTGAAACTGAATGGGAGGAGTGTAGTGTAACACCATGGTGCTGTGGTAAATTGCTGAGGGGCCTGGTAAAATGATAAAAAAAAAATTCTATGCCATTTTAAAATGTGTTTTTTTTTCGTGCATTTTATTAATATATTAATTTGTATTTATTGCAAGAGTTGTACTTTTTAATGGTGTCATTGACCCTAAAATTTATTGGGAAACCGGAAACATATTCTAAGTGGAGTTAAAGGGGTTGTTTCACTACATTGATTCATCTTACCTCAGTCCTGTTTTCTTGGTTTCATTTTTAATTCAGGGGCATGTATACTGGCTTATAATAAGCTGCAGTAGAAGCCAGGTCTGTAGTTATAGCAACCAGTGCTGGTAGCTTATCAGTAGAGAACAAGCAGGTCTGTATCTATAGCGACCTGAGGAGCGGATGCAGCCCATACAAGAGGGGATATCTAGGAATAGGTAGGATACTGTTAATGGACTTGTATTGTAAAGTGACTTGTTTTTGCAAGATCTTTAACATAAAAAGCAATCTTTGTAATGAGACAACCCCTTTAAATGTGAAAAAAGAACATGCGCCATGTTTACAATGGTTTTGTTTTTATGGATTTAACTCTTTGGTATAAATGATGTGTCTGTATTCTGCAGGTCGGCACAATTCCAGTGATACCAAATATGTAGGGTTTTTGTTATGTTCATTATGTTTTAGTAATTTTAAAAATAAAAACATTTACTATTTCTTAAATTTGTGCTGCAGCGCTATTTTCTCCAACCAATAACTTTTTTGTTTTTTAACCCATGGACCTGACTGAAATTTATATTTTATTGACAAGATTTTGGGATAGATGTGACTTTTTGTTCACTTTTTATTCCAATTGTTAGGGGATATGACGAAAAAGTTGCAATTTTGTCATTTGGATTTTTTTTCTTCTACGGTGTTCAGTGATAAATTATGGTATATTATGTTATATTACATATATTATTATATATACATTGGACTTTATTAAGGATTTTTAATTTATATTTCTTTGTAAAGTGGTAGAAAGTAAAAGAATAGAGGGAACGATAAGCATGAGGAATTTTGCGCTGCAACCACATTTGCTGCGGTGTCTAAATGATTAAACAGCAGGGACCAGAGGTGGCTCTGTTCCTTACTGTCAGGTATAATAATTAGCTAGCACTTGCTGCGTATGGAGTGGACTCACTGTGTGAGCCCCCCTCCATACATCCTTATTGCCTTACTATCTTACCAGTCTGTCATCGTCAGTGAGCGGTAAACATTATAGCAGATCTTTTGAGCTGTGGGAAGGGCAAGAGTGACATAAAAATACTAAGGGTGACATGTACGAAAGGGGATGTGCCTTTTTTGGCATGCTTTGAGTCAAACAAACTGTCGCAGCCCTGTTCTATTCATTGTATGTGCCAGACACAACTCTTTTGAATGTGCCAAAGATGCGGGGGCGTGTCATGCCAAAGTCATCCTATGCACCACAAATGCGCCAAAGTTTGAAGCGAAATCGTAGAAATCCATACCTGTTTCAAAGTGGTATGGCTGAGACTACTTTTCACGTTGAACGGGACACAATTATAAATTACTGAGATACTTTCATACATACTGTTGGATCATACTCTAGTCGGTGGCAGGTTCATACATATCCCCCTAAAAAATTATGAAAGTTTGCTCAAATGAGCTGTGGCAGAGTGACCATAGGTGGTCGCATGGTCCTGTCACTAGGTGGCGTACAGCATGTCACCTGCCAGGAACTTGTCACCAAGGGCCTGGTCTCGGTGCGGGAAGCCATTTGCTGTTGGTCAGCAACACTAAGTTGCTGACACCTATACCTAGTACAGCTGATGCCCAGCCATTATGGGCTGGCTTTTTCCTGGAATGGCTGCAGTTGAGTTGGTGGCCGTTCCCACGTTTCAGGTCCAGGGTTTACCAGGCCTATAAAAAATCTGTCTCTCCAAGTAATCAGGGGGGTGTGGTTGGCTGCCAAGAGCTAGGAGCATCAAGAGGAGCTGGAGAGAGGCTCTAGCCCCAGAAGTTTGAGGAAAGCCTGTACGTTTACACGGCTCAGACCAAATACCGGTCGGATTCAAGTTGTCCACCTTCACACCCACATGAAAACTGGGCAGAATAATGAAAATGTTCTAAGTTTTTCGGACTACTGCATGGATTTTCTATTGACGTTTATGGGGGAGCGTTGCTTGTCGGTTTTCAGACAGTTTGTAAAACCGCAAACCATCTGAAAACCCAATAAGTAACCTGTGCCGTGGGGACAAGCCCTAAGAATACTATGGTTTGGGGGCACTATGCGGTAGGCCAGACTCCTGGTAGTGTACAGTAACTCTTATGTTTAGTTAGTTGTCGGACAGTTGAGGATTTGTTTTGTTGCTGTACATGTAAACCTGTGCGTGAATAAAACTGGCTGAGGCCAGTCTCAAAAGACGCCTAGTGTTGGAATGCTATATGTCAAAGTGCCATAATCACTCTACTAAGAATTGCAATCCCAAAAGCCAAGCGTGACCCCCAGGCTGATCCAAGGTGGCAGTCAAATGTGAGTGGAAGCGTCACAGAGAATTGGGCAAAATGTGCTATTTCTATATGACCAAAAATTGGTAGACACAGCTAAACAAATTGCCTCGCAGTATTTTACAGAAAAAAATTACATAAAAACAACATAACTAACTACATGTAGACAGTTAGGTATGCTCCCCACTTGGAGAGAGGTACACATGTGATCTCTCATCTTACCTGTTGCTACAGAGAAAAGATAGCAGGAGCATTGTGGGCTCCAGCCTCCCAAGACAATTCTAACAGCAGCACCGTCCATAGGATGCTTGTTGCACAGTTCAGGAAAGATGTTGGCTCATAGGTAGTGAGTGAAAAAATAGAAGAAACCCTTTCTACAGAACTACTAATAAAAGAAAGTGGCACATACTGATCATGTGTCAATCACAGCGTCCCTTCTAAGGTAACTTTTGCTGGTTTCTGATGTGATGCTGTGGATAGAAGCTAGGGTCACCAGGAGGCAGGAGTAAAGCTTTTGGAATCAGTGGAGTGGCAAGATAACAATTCAGAGGAAAAAAACTATATATGGAAGAAGGGAGGGAGAACAATAGATTAATGTCATGGTGATTTGGAGGGAGGGTGGCAATTTGCAGGGAGAAGAAGAGAGTTGGGGCCTCAGTCTACAGGTAACATATCCCATTGAATTCCTATACAGTGGGATACTTGCAGTCCTCCTGACAAATGCCTTCACTGTAGGTTAAAAATGTGATCCGAACAGGACCTTAGCACAATTGGGTTAGTTAGATTGCTGTCCATACAATTTTTTAGTATTATTTTAAAACTTTTAAATATTTTATTTTAATGAATAAGTGTAATTTGAATTTAACCTTAAGATTACTATTTTTTCTATATTATTTTAAATATTTATATACAAAACAACTAGTACAGTTGATTGAACCAGTGTACAAAATTCAAAAAGAAAAAAGAAAACACACAAATAAATAAATAGATTTTTATTGATAACCACACATACTTGTCTATTCTTAAAACTCCTATAGCAATGAATTTAGACATCTGTGCATTGGCAGACACCTCTCTGTTCTCCAAGGCTCTAGCAGAAAGTTGTGAAATCCTATTTACCCAAAAAGGAATATGATATATATACTACTGAGTCACATTATTATGACCACTTTGTACTTTCAACATTGGGAGCACATAAAGGTACTCACATGTTGTAAGCCTGCTTGGTGGGTATTCAAGGTGCGTGATAGACTGTCTGAACATATATCCCTCGTTGTCGTCATGGGTTATTACAGTTGTAAAACTGTATAATTAGTGGCTTTTGAGCCAAAGATGGCAATATTTCTGAAGCTGTGCAGTTTATGAACTATTTGTTTGTTGCTGCGGTGAAAGTGTATCCTGAGTGGACAAATGGCACCATTTCAAATGAGCGACAAGGAAACTGCGGCCACCATGTACCATTGATGTGATAGGTAGATGTCAGTTACAAAAGTGCACAATGGCAGTCTGACATGTTACTGTGGAACAGCTCACTGCCAGAGTAAACCAGGAGGCTACCAGATGTGTCTAAAACAGTTCAATGAAACTTACTGTATATGGGGCTCTGAAGCAGATGGATGGTCACTGCAACCCTGCTAATAAAGTTGCGTCACCAGAAAAGGCTTTCATTTTCACAGCAGTATCGAAATTGAACCTCTGCTGATTGGCAAAAAGTTGTCTTCTCTGATGGGTCATGTTTTCTGTTTCATTGAAAGAATGGACGTTGGTGTGTCAGATGAGAACATTAGAGAACAAGCATCATGTAACCATTGCTCGAAGAACACAGGCTGGTGGTAGTGGTGGCATCATGGTCTGGAAAAAGTCATCATGGTATTATCCATAAGGAAGTCGCTCTTAGCAGATTTGGGTATGAATTCATAATTGCAGATCACTCACACCCATACATGCTGAATGTCTTCCCTGAGATGCATGTGATCTGCCAGCAAGACAATGCGACATATTACATCTTAATTTTAGTAGTCTTGCAAAAAAAAAAAATCTTAATTTTTTTTTTAATCTATAATGTACTGATATGTAGAGATATATCTGTATATACCTGTACACCATGTCTATAAAGAATACTGTGGGTTTTCTAAGTTAAAAAGTTAATTCATTTAGAATCCGCAGTTGTTAATCTTTGGGTAATTCACAGCAAAATCAGAAGCAATAGAATTGGTTGTAGATTTTATTGTAGATTTTGACTTCCTTGTTGAAGTAATTGAGGGAAAAAAAACATAACTGCAACAATAAACAACATAAATAGACATACTGCAGATGCTACATTTTCATTCTCCATTTATTTATTTGCTGCTACTATTTTTCACTGCATATCGTCAGTCCATAGATCCTCAGCAAATCCGCTATGTGTGTACATATCCTTAGGGGGTGTTCACACGGTGTATTTGAATTGCATACTTTGGCACGTAACTATGTCAAATACAGTAAAAAGAGTACTACTAGTAAAATCATTGCCGTCGTTCTGACGATAGTGATTTTAACGATTGTATTTCTTGGTGCGCAACGTACGTGCCGAGAAATAGGAATGTGAGGCAGAGAGCTGTCTCGTGTTGAAAGTGTACGCTGGTCAGCGCATACTTTCAACTGTGCTAATGAATGTACCTGTTGGGGATGTTCATACGGTGTTTTCTAGATACATGTTTGGGTCTGTTTTTCAGACTCACAAACAGACCCAATCACGCATCAAACAATGCTCAGTGTGATTTACATTGATTTTAATATAAAACACGTATCATAATTCAGACAATATGTGTTTTATATGCGTCTTTTAGATGCATTGATTGGATCTAATCAATGAATTGACATGTCAATTCTTGATCCATTTTACGCATCAAACACCCCATTTTAAATTCTAGGGTACTGTAACGGTCTGGAGATGGATCCACTGGACCACCACAGGCGATGGCGTAAGCCCACACCAGGGAGTGGAATCTAAGTAGGTCCCGGTATTCACCAGAGCCCGCCACAAAGCGGGATGGTCTTGCTGCGGCGGGAGTCTACCAGGTCACTTCCACTGGCGGGGCTTGCCTGCGGTGGCGGCCAAGGGTAGGCGAGGTACAGGATCGGCAGGCAGGCTCGTAGTCGGGGAAAGGCAGGAGGTCAGGGCAGGTGGCTGTGGCTCGTAAACGTAGACAGGCAAAAGGTCAGGGCTGGCGGCAAGGTTCGTGGTCGGTAAACGTAGACTCAGGGTTCGGTACACGGATAGGCAAGACAAGGACGTTCTGGTAAGCTTTCTCCAATGGAACATACACAAAGGATCCGGTGAAGGCCGCCAGGAAGATGCTGGACTTAAATAGGAGCAGTGCCCGGCAATGACCAATTACCGGCGCACTGCCCCTTTAAATATCGAACTGCCGTCGCGCCCGCGCCCAAGGGGCGGAGCCATGCGCCGGGGGACGGAGACAGGCTGAGCAGGAGTGTGACCGGGTAAGTGAACGCCGGTGGGGACAGGGAGGTGAGCGGACCCCGAACCCGACGTGCGGGACGGGGATCCGCTAGGGGTAGGAGCACGGACGCGCAGGGGCGTCCGTGACAGGTACATTTCTGCTGCCCAGAAAACACATCCAAATGCACCACACTTCGGGTACGTGTTTAGCTATATGTTGCGCAGTGTTTTTAGTTTTTTGGATCAAGAAACGTATTGAAAAACGCCGTGTGCACATAACCTTAGTGTTTGTGCAACCCAAAAAGAGGGTCCTGAACTTGACCTAGAAGAGAAAAATTTTAATGTGATGCTGAAAATAAATGAGAAGGATGACTATACTGTTAAGGAACAATTCTATGGTTCTGTATTTTATATTTAACTGAGTATGACAGTAGAGACTACTTTTGGTAGATTCTACTAGTGAGTTTCTAGGTTCATTTTGTGTGGGGTCGTCCCTGTTGGGGTGACAAATATGCTGTCCACAGGGATTATTTATAGGGTTTATATTAGGGTGAGAATATATCTATTTACTCCTCTCCTTTTGCACAGGACACGACGCCAGAGAACAACAAACTGTGAGTCATTGCTCATTGTGGTCCCTTTTTGATACTGTATTTGATGATATTAAAAATAGAAGTGATACCTATAAGGGGCTGTTTACAAGACACAGGACAAATACCGGTTGGTTTATCCGACTGGTATGTGCTCTGTTTTTGTGGCCGTGCACACGGCCGCAGGGGGACAGCATTTCTCCACGATTAAAGGAGAAAAGCCCTCCCCCTTCACATAGACATGTTCTTCTGCCACCCAAAAACTGGACGGAAGAATGAACATGCCGGCGGTCTGGGATAAGAATGTTTATAGGTTAGATATATCTGTATGCTATCTATTTATCTACCTGTTTTTTGTCTGTCTTCATTAGGTATAATGTTTTTAATATGAGATATTAAAAGTTATATTTTAGAAAGGACCCTTTATAACTGGTGATTACTGTGAGTTGAGCCTTTGGTGAACCCAAAAAGTGACTCTATATTTAACTTAGGAAATGTGCATGAAAGTTAAAATAGATTCTCAATGTGATTTATGCCTGGACTGTGATGGGCTAATTTTAATGCATTAATATGCTTTGATTAAAACCCCTTCTATTTTAGAATGTATGTTTAGGGTTGTTGTCCTGCTGAAAAGTGAACCCATAGTTTCAAGTCTTTTGCAGCCACTCATAGGTTTTCCTCCAGGATTGTTCTGTATTTAGCTCATACTTGCCAACTGTACCGGATCATATGGGAAAGTTATATAAATAGCCAGAATCTCCCTCACTCCGGACAGAGTTATGGAACCTCCTGCTGTTCGGCTGCAGAAGGTTCTCTACTCTAGAAATGGCACCAGGGCAGCATCACAAAACATTGTCCTGAAGCCACTGACTTGTGCTCTGTGCTCCTTTCTTTCATCCATCCCCCACTATTATGCTATACATCCTAATGCCAACACAAAATAAAACCCGCACCTATTACACCACAGTTCCCACACCTCCACCTATCACCCCATAAGCTCACCACCACCTCCACCCTTCACCCCATAACCACCTCACCTCCACCTATTACTCCATAGCCCAACCACCTTCATTTATCACTCCCCACCACCTGAATATTACCACATTGCCATAATCACTTACCACCACCACATGCATATTAAACATCAATATACCTGCTGTCAGTGAATATCCCCTACAAATAAAAGTGACTGCAGAATATTAGTCATATTACCACAATACCATAACCATGTATCACCATATGCATATTAAAAGTAAATATACCTACTATCTGTCAGTGAGTAGACTACACAATATCACCATGCCACTACATAGTAATAGAATAATGCCAGCATACCATGACCATGTTGCACCACGTGCATATTAAATGTCAAAATACCTGCTACCTGTCAGTGAATAGCCCCAACAAAACAATATTACCACCATGCCATAACCATTCTCTCTTTCTTTCTCTAATACCTACCTGTATTTCAATTTGTGCCTCCTACTACAATCCTGGTTATGCACAGCAAGTATCACATACATAATGTTGCTGCTCTACTAAATGATTTAGAAAATACAAACCAGTTGCAAAAGTCTTTATTTTTACTGTCCCCAACATTACAGATATGATGTGCCCCGGATAAAACTGCCTAGCGACGCCTCTGGTCTGGTTCAATAACTATCTCAATATTTAACTTCAGAACTAACTAGTACAGGAGTATTCCCATTTCATACATCTATGGCATATCCAAAGGATACATTTTCTAAATAAAGGAATAGATTTCAACTGGTTGGAAAAGAGAATTTTATCATAATTTAAGGCTTTCCTTAGGATGCTTTCACACAATGCGTTTCTGGTACATTTTAATGCACTTTTTTTCAGAAATTCACAGCATTAATTGCTTGTATTTCTGCAAAAAGAAACACACCACAAAATGCATCAAAAATGCACTGTGTTAAAGCACCCTTAGTCAGTTCAGTTACATCACAATTATCACAAATTTATTTTTAATTAAGTCCTATATGCTAGTTTTGGATTTGCTGTAGAAAGGAGATCCTGACTAAGGACATGTATATAAAGCCTCAGTCAAGGAATACAATATTTAAAGTGAATAGTTGCTATTCAGCTGGTACCATTAAGGAAATACCCATGTGAAGTACATATGAGCATGAAGAGCCTGCAGTGATCAGCACGACTACTTACAATCTATTGAAGCCATTACTGTCAGACTTAAGCAAAGAGGTTACCAACAGTGGGTACTAGAGCAACAAGTAGAGCATCAAACACCTTGACAAGTTAGGATATGAAATTAACAATAGACTAAGCACACTGAAAACTCAGTAAAACCACAATTACTTTTTTTCTACCTCTAAGGCCTGGTTCACATCTGCTTTAGAGAAAATGTGGCAAAAAAATCCAGCGGCTTGGAGTACAACAAGGTAAATTTATTTCCACAAAAAGATATGCTGAGACTAACAGAAAGGACTGCTTACGTATTTCAGGCTAAGGTGCCCTTATAATAGCATGATTAATCCTTGTGAGAATACATTTAAAAAGGTGTCAACAACCAATATTATGGCAAATAACATTTCACATGATCATGGCATAAAACATCAATCAAATAATAACATACATTATTATCTGAGTAGTGCAATATGATATTTGTATGTCTGTTGAGACTATGGGGTGCGTATGTTCTTAAAAGAAATATCCAAAAAGTTTCACAATTCCAGAGTATTGGTAGGGTAACCCTTTCAATGCCCTGGACACAAAGAGGGGCATGTATGAATGGAGTTTTCACACTTTTTCTGGCATATAATGCGCCCCACTGTGCCGGCTCCGCTGTTGGACGCACCTACCCTATGTGTTAGGCACATTAGTCAAAAGCTTAACCACTTTCAAATGTGCCAGACATGAAGGGGCGTTCTGTGGGCGGTCTGGGGGTAGGTCTCCCCAGATTCGGAAACTTTGACGCATGTATGAATGCCGGTCGGCAAAACGAGGCACATTACAGCTCCGACAGGCAGACCTATTTCAATGTGGTCTGTCTGAGCTGGAGGAGTCGAAGTGAATCTACAAATTCTTTTAAGGGGCCATAATGTGCAATAGTTCTCCACTTACACCAGTACAATAATAAAAGGAATTTAGGATAAATATAAAAACTGTATAAATTGAATTATTTAAAATTTGATGAAAAATGTGATCATATAAAATGAATCTAAAAATATATAATGTCCCAAAAATATAGAAATATCTGCATAAAATATTTTAAAATTCCTAAAAACTTAAAATAATTTTACATTACATAAGCCACTGATGATGCTGTAACTGACTGTTATATTTTACTTTTTTAAATACATTAAATTTGAAATGTATTTTTGCGGCTCTCACCCTTTATTCTGTGGTCCTCCAAGCAGGATCATTACCATAGTTTCTATTCACTGACGTGCTATTCTAATGATTTTTCTCTTATTTCCAGCCTATCTGTAACCTTATACATAATTAGGCGCCGTTCATTCATAATGCCCCCCAAAATGGGGGAAGTATTTCTTGCCATATATTTGTATGCAGTGGCCAGTTTACTGCAGAGACTTGATAAAAGCTGTGAATTTACATCAGATAAATGGCGACGTATTCTCACCTTCAGGGCAAAGATGTACTGCCAACATACTGAAAGCAAGGAGATTACATGTGAGTAGATAAACCACAAAGGTGGTGTTGCAATTAACATAACATTTGATGTTGTAATCTATTTTGTTAATCACAGAACTGATTTGTTTAGGGTGCTGTCACATGGAGTGTTTTATGATGCATTTTTTTGGTGCTTTTTTTGTTCAGAAATGCACAGAATTAACTGTTGTGCCTTTCTGCACAAAAAACGGACCAAAAATGCTCCGTGTGAAAGCACCCTTAGACACTTTGATAAAATTGCAACAAATGTAAGGAGTTTGTGAACATTTGTTGCAACAGATATGTTTAGGGTGCTTTCACACAGAGTGGTTTTTTGGTGCTTTTTTAATGCATTTTTTAATGCGTTTTTCTGCAGAAATGTACAGCATTAATTGCTGGGACTTTCTGTATAAAAACATATAAAAAAACGCATCCAAAAAGGAACCAAAAGTTCTGCTGCATTTTTCAATGCGTTTTTTGTGCAGAAAGGCACAGCAATTAATGCTGTATAGTTGTACACAAAAACGCATTAAAAACACTCTGTATGAAAGCACCCTAAACATATCTGTTGCAACAAATGTTCACAAACTCCTTACATTTGTTGCAATTTTATCAAAGTGTCTAAGGGTGCTTTCACACGGAGCATCAGGTAGATTTTGTGTTAGATTGGAATGGTAATATAAAGGGAGATAAAATGTTCCCTAATGTATGAGCTTTCTTAGCTACACATCTGCATCCTGATAAAAATATTGAATGATAAAGGGGGTCGCTATTTTAAAACAGGTAAATGTTTGTAAAAAAATATTAGAGATAATTTTGAATACTTTTGGATAAGTAGTAGAAAAAAACTAATCGTGAAGTACCTGTAATTTTAGAATTGTTTTGAGGCAAAAAGGTGATCCCGAGATAGGTCAGCAATTTTTTTGAATGCTGAATTTAGCATCCAAATTTAAAGATAATCATGCTGACGAAGTCTGGTCATGAGTTTTTAGATTCTGTTTTAAAAAGAGACTACTTCAGAACAATTGCATTTAAGCCTAATGTATTCTCCCCACAGAGAGGGCTTTAATTGTGTTCAGTGGGTAGCACGATTAAGCGCGTAGAATTTCCTGCAGTATCTTTCCTAAAGGGTTTAGTCTAAATCTCGATGTGATAGCTCCTGTAAGCACAAGATCTAAAAATGATATTGTATGTGGGTGGTGGGAAAATCCAAAACAATTCCTATTGAGCTACTGAATGAAGTCTGGTATGGCTGCCACATTCCCACTCCAGGTGATTATGAGATCATCTATGTAATGGCCATACCAGACCAGAAATGGAGCATACGGATTCATATGACTAAAAATAAACATAGATTCCGACCAAGCCATGTAAATGATAGCAAAAGATGGCGAGAATTTTGCCCCCATTGCCGCTCCTGTAATTTGGATGAAAAAACTCTTTGATTCCAACTTGAAAAAGTTGTGTTTCAGGAGATATCATATCGCCTTAATCAAAAAATGTTTAAGTGAATCAGCATACTGGGAATAAGTATCAAAACCAGCATTAGAGAAACCTTAGCAAAATCATGGGGAATAGAGGTGTATAAGTATGTTGCATTCATCAAAATCCAAATGTAGTCACTTGACCAGAGAATTAAAGGAAAAGTAGAGATGATATGCTTAGTATCCTTAATATAACCTAGTATATTGCAACAAGCCCTTACCCCGGGAACTAATGTTTTCATTTAAAGATGAGATGCCTGTCACAATAGGGTATAACGGTGGGGGAAAGTTTTTTTTGTGTATTTTAGGGAAGGAGCACAGGATATAGGAGTGACAGGGTGCTTAACTAGAATAAAGTCAGCTTATTTTTGTGTCAAATCCCCATAACTATACCCAGTGTCGGACTGGGGTGCCTTGGGCCCACAGGTGGAGTTGATTCTAGGGGCCCACCAGTTGAGCTGTTTCTGGGCCCACCGGTGGAGTCAATTTTAGGGGCATACCCTATAGCTACTGTAAATGACTGTCCATGCCTCCTATGCTCTGCCACTTGCTTGTTACCTCTCTTTCCCTGCTTTTTTATCTCTTCTGAGGATGTATATGCAGTTAAAAAATAACTCCAGTTATACCATGAGCAGGACAGGAGCCCACTGGGGGTTCCCCTATTCCCCTGTGGGCAAGTCCAAGCCTGCCTATACCCTCCTGCACCAATTCTTGCAAATGAACTTAATATGTAGGGGTGGGGTCAGCATAAAGAGTCAAGTATGTACTGGCATCATTAAGCATAGAAAAAATAAATTGAACATATAACCCTCTATCTGATATTACCACTGATCCCCCCTTATCCGCTTGTCTCACAACAATATCAAGACTGTAATGCCAATTGTAGCTTTCCATTTCCTGAGATTGAGACAAGCAAATAAATCTATTTCCGTCAATTTCTGAACTCTGTCGGCCGCAAATGACCTGGAGCGTACAGGATAATACTGAGGATCAGACATTTTAACATTATCAGACATTTGAACAATATTTTAGACAGGTTCATCATACATGTCATGAAGATCTGACAAAAGAAGCTGCTCAGGAAAAGACGTGCACACAACAGAATCACAGGTCGACACGCTACAGGGATCAGCTGAAGGTTCCACCCGATGCCAAACATTATCTTCTGGGACATTTAAAATATTTTACATCTGCTTTGGGGGTTCCGTTTGGAACATCTGTGTGACTGGACCTGTTTACTGATGGGCATAGACTAACGAGCTCATTTTTGGTGGAACCTCCAATGCAGCTGTGAACCTGGCCTTATAGTTATCATTTTGATGAGATTTAAGGTGTATTCCCATTTCATTGATTGGCATCAAACATGTAGGCAGAGGTAAATAAAGATTATTACTAAACACCTGGTTGTTCTGATTTTGCTTCCCTGCAGAGCTACAGCAGATCTTATCTCCTGCTTTTGTACACAAACTTCCTTAGATTACAGGCCACTTCTCTCTGTTCTAATAGGCTCCAAAGCCCTGGGTGGGTCTTAGCAGCATAGGAGCATGTTCATGTTACTTTTTGACATGCCATAACCTTTAAGAGCTATAATCTTGTGCACCGCTGTTTATAAACCTCTAGCAACTCATATCACTGTAAGAGGCTCAGCTACAAAAGCAGAGATAATATACCAATCACTTCAGCAGGCCCGCCCATAGCCTAACCAGGAAGTGTGAATCTGAAGCTGGCTGTGACTCTGTGACTCAGCATAATGAGAACACCTCTTTAAAGGGGTTGTCTCACCTCAAAGTTTCATAAGATGCTCTGTCATTTCCTGGTCAAGCTGTCTGTAATTAGCATATGAGCTCTGTGTATTCAACTCCGTGTATTCAACTCCGTCTGCTAATTAGTCTAGATTAGCTCAGAAGCTTCTCTGAAACTGCTAGCAGGAGATTTATCTAAAGCAAACAGTACTAATTACTGTTTTTTTGTCTGAAAGATCAGATCACACACACACTCTCACTCTGGCTGCTGGGACCTGTGTGATGACTTCACTCCCTGCTATCAGATAGAACAAATAGCAGGGGGAGAGCAAATAAACAGGTCGGTCACTTTGGGGAACCAAATAGAGCCAGGAAGGTGATAAAATCACTTGTAGCTCCTTCACAAAAAAGATGAACAAAGCAATATATTTGGAAAATGTCTTCATTTAGTGTTCCTTACATTTTGAAAGTGATTCTTTGTAGCGAGACAACCCCTTTAAGTCTATATTTTTAAACATTTGCCTATTTTTTGTCTGGATGACACTCTTTTAAAAATAGTGGATGGGATGCAGGGTGTTGCCAACCAGAACAGCCCCATAGGAGATATTTTATCATCTAGTGAAATTTACAAATCAGAATTCAACATGTGGTTGTCTCAATGGGGACATGGGGAGAGAGAGAGAGAGAGCGAGAATCATTATGAAAACGCATCTGCAAAGCGGATCCGTAAAACGCAACTTGAAGAGCATGCAATACAGATCCAAATAAAGTATCAACTGTTGCGTTTTTCGGATCCGCTTTCCAGATGCGTTTTTCACCTATCAAAAATGGATCCGTAAAAGGGATCAAAAACGTTGTGTGAACAAGCCCTTAGAGAGCCGTTTTGGATATGTAAATTGGACACAGTATCCTAGGGGAATTGTTAAAAATAATTTGGTGTATATATATATTAAATAAAACACATGTCGCACATTTGGCTGTTTTCAATAACTCCCCAAGAAGTGAATGGAGAGGATTGCCACAAGCACTGCCCTCCTCGTTCACATGCATGGTCAGCTAGCAGTTAGCTAAGAGTAGTGTTGAGCGATTATTATCGACAAAGTTGAAATCGGCACGGTTTTTATGTTGATCGGATTTTTTCGATCAGGCGATAATTTTGGTTTGAAATCTGTGCATAATCTATATATTGTGCCATTTTCGGGCTTCTGTTCATTTTGGCGGCCAGCAAATCAGTTAGAGAAAGAGCAAGGGTGAGCTGGGTGTGCGACGTCATGTCTGTGAAGTGTAGGGTTGTGATTGGCTGGAAAATCACATGACCTCGTTTTACATAGAACAGCCCTTCCTGTTCATGATCAGTGTGTGTCTGTGTCTCATAAGAGCAGGACATGTGCTCGGTCTCTCTCAAAACAGCTCAGCAAAAACAAATTCTCTTTGTTCAACAAATTATGCTTTTAGCTGTGAACACTAGAACTTAGGTACTTTAAAGATTTTCAGTTTTTAGTTACTTAGGCTGTGAATTTAAAAGGAGCATCTAGAGCTGTACAGCCACGGGGGTGGGGGGAGGGGGCGTGGGTGGGGGGCAGGCGAACACAGACAGGCTGGCAGGCAGGCAGGCAGGCTTTTGAAAGGAGAGTGGATAATTGTGCTGCCTAGACTCTGTGTTGACCCTGCATTGAAATGGGGTTTTTTATTAACAGTTTTTGGCCAGTTTTTGGTGAAATATTAGCATGTATTTTGTGCAGCCTGTACTTATATTAGGATACAGATCTTTTCTAGTAACTGCAGGGGTATTTGATAGGTGCAAAACTCACCTTTTATTATCTGTACACAATTTAATTAGTTTTTTTTTTCACTTTGGCGCAGCCCAGCTTTGTTCAAAGACCCATTTTTTTACTTACAATAGGATACAGAACTTTTCTAGTTACCGCAGGTGTATTTATAGGTGCAAAAACCATGTTTTATTATCCGTACACAATTTAATTACGTGTTTTTCACTTTGGCGCAGTCCAGCTTTGTTCATAAGAGCCACCTTGCATTTAAATTTGAATACAGCAATTTTGTAGTCACCGCAGGGTATTTATAGGGTGCAAAAAACACCTTTTATTATCCGTATAACATTTCAAATAGGTGTTTTTTTTACTTTGGTGCGGGCTTTTTTGTTCTTAGAGCCTCTTGTAAAAATTTGAATACAGCAATTTGTAGTCCCCGCGGTTTTTTTATAGTGAAAAAAACATGTTTTTTATCCGTCACAATTTATTAGGTGTTTTTTCCTTTGCCGCAGTCCGTTGTTCATAGAGCCCTTGCACTTAAATTTAAATACGCAATTTGAGTCACCGCAGGTGTATTTATGGGTGCAAAAACCACCTTTTGTTTTCCCGTATAATTTTTAAATAGCTTTTTTTGCACATGGTGGGGCCCTGTTTTTTTTAAATGCCCGTTGTATACAATTCCATGAAAAATTTTCTGCAACTGCTTCGTTTGTAATTGCTGCGGAAACGAAAATTTCTCTCCTTTGTAACTTTTGAATATTTTATGCCCCCTTGTGAAAAATGTGGTTTTAACAGCATTTGTTTTTCACAATTGCCCAAAAGTGGCTAAAGGGGACATTTTTTGAATTTTTGGGGGCTGTTGCTGTAAAATGCAGTATAAAAGGGGTCCTTTTATAAAAATTTGGTTTTTAAACAGACTTTGTTCTTCACAATTGTCAAGAGTGGTAAAGGGGTGATGGGCTGTCGAAACAGAAATGGTAGGACACTGTTTGGAAAATATTTCAAAAGACTTGTTTTTGCAAGATCTTTAACATAGCTAGCAATCCCTGTAGTGATACAACCCATTTAACACATTTATAAAAGAGAAACAAGTAGACGTGGATGAGTTCATCCTATTTTAAAAATTTGTTTCTGAATTAAACACTAAAAAAACTGGCAAGCACAAATAGCTAGATACACAATATACTCTGAAGTGTACAAGGGAGGTACACGAAGACTTGAACAGATGTAGGCTAGCCCAAGGCGGGGCGGGGGTGACTCGCGGTATAGTGCCAAAATGTCCAGTTCAACTAAAATGTGGTTCAAAGTCTCCTTTCTCAGGCACTTTTTAATCTGCATGGGTCATACAGATTTAATGGTCATGCTGTGCCCAGGACAGGGACAGTCTATGTCTCAATGTAACTACAATGGTGGTTGACAAGCACACCTTTTTCGGCACTTTTTAAATCTGGGGTCATGCAGTTTGGGGCTCATTCTGTTGCCCAGGACAGTATAGTCAATGTCCCCCCCCAGTTCAACTAGAATGGTGGTTAAAAGACTCCTTTTTTCCGCACTCTTATTAATCTGTGGGTCAGATAGGTATATAGGGTCAAGCTGCAATTCCAGGCCATATATAGCCAATTGTCAGTTCAAGTTAAAAATGATGGTTCAAATCAAACTTGCCTTCTGGCAACTTTTTAATTTTGTGGGTCATGCAGGATTAAGGTCATGCTGGGGTGGTACAAGACAGGGATAGGTGGAATAGTCTGTCAGCTTTTTTTTTTTTCTGTGACTCTGTTGCCTAAATGTGTTTGCCTAAGAATGTAGCACGTATCCCTTTTGACTGTTGTGGATGTTAATTCCAGCTTCTCCCATGCCCTGTTTGGTGAATAATGAAGGTGTGTTCCCTCTCCATATGACTTTATTGATCATCAGCGATAATCTATTATCGACTATTGGAAATCGTCTTGATAATTGCTGATATCGACTATCGACCCAATGACGTTAGTCGATGTAATCGCTCATCATTAGCTAAGAGTGATCAGTGCAGGGAACTGTGGCTGGAAATACACAGCATAGGATAAAAACCGTTAGAAAGCCGATGGCTTTTTGTCCGATGCACAGCCGCGGTTTTTGTCACTGTTTTCACAAAAATCGTGGTCGGTTCTCGTGTTTTTGCCATCGGCCCATATAATTGATTGTATGGGAAACTGACGGCAAAATGCCAGAAGATTATACAACATGTTCCTAAATCCGCCTGAGCGTCCATAAACAACGCTTAAAAAAAACAGACACTGCGTAAACTACAGGTCCGTTTTTTAACTATTTCGTTTATAGGCAAAAAAATCATGTCCGTGTTTCATGTGCTTGTTGTAGACCATATCAGTTTACCTCTCGGAAAAACTCTATAAAGCATAATGAAGGGTAAAAGTTTGCTTCATACATAAAGGGTTAACATAACCTTGGAATGGATGTTCATTGGTTTTTAAATTGATTTGAGTGTAACTAATAACCATATTGTGATCCAGAACAGGAAGATCTGAAACATATCAATGGCTGTTATCACAAAGATCTTACCCAATTATATGTAACCAATAAAGTTTTCTATAGACTTTTAAAGAAAATGGTGCTGAAAGTAAATTACTTTTTGAATCATGAACTCCACAAACATAGCTTTAGTGTAAGCATCGGTTGTGATGTTCTTTGTATTTCTTTTTTTAAAATTTAATTCTTTGTTTCATGCTCATTAGGGCCCAGTGCTGTCTCATAGTAGTATTGTTAATACAGCTAGGTGATGTGTCAAGAATACACACATTCTGAGACAGTGAGGAAATACCAGAACAAATGAAAAAAATTTTATGAAAAACATTTTGTTATTGTTCTGTTTTTTTTTTTTTCAATTGTTTTTATTAACCTATTAGGGTATGTTCACACCAGGTGTTTTCTCATCCTGTTACATGTACGCGTATCATTGAGCCTGGGGCGTGCTTCTGATCCATCTGTCAGTCCCCAAACGGATCCGAACACGCAGCTAACAAATAGCAGTGTGATTTTACATTGCTTTTAATATGAGACACGCATTGGCGTTCACACGAGTGATCTCACTGCATCTTTCGGATCCGTGTTTCGGATCCATTCCAAGAATTGACATGTCAATTCTTGATCCGAAAGACGCAGCAGGAGCCCTCGTTAAAATGATAGGGTGCTTTCCTGCTGCATCCAACACACAGCCAAACACGTAGCTGCGTGGTTGGATGCGTGTTGGATCTGTTTTAGACATCCGATTTGCTAGCAGCGTTTTTGGATCCATTTCGGATCCAAAATCGGATCCAAAAATGCCGTGTGAACATACCCTTAACGACCGCCCACCGTCTTTTGATGACAGGCACTTCAGGTCGGCCTTCTGCAGCGACGTCAAAAGACATCACTGCAGAAAGAGGGGCTTTGCGGCTTCCAGCGCCGCAGCTGTGCAGGGAATAGAGCTGTACATCACAGCCATGTTCCTAGAGCAGTCTCTGTAAGCGCCAGGAAGCGAAGCAAACCGCCGATCCCTTTGATTGCCGCAGTTAGTGACCAGGCATTCTCCTGCTCTGTCAGGTGATCAGGACTCCCAGTCACCCGACAGAGCCCAGGGAACATCTGTACAGTCAGCCCTGGGGTTTGAGAGTAGCCCCACGGCTGTCTGTTTAGTGAGTCTGCATTCAGGGCACACTGATTGTTGCCCTGAATTCTGCATGTGTCTAACTGACACAGATTGTAATGTATTAGTATATACTAATATGCTAATGCATTACCAATTGTAAAAAAAAAAAAATGTACAGTAGTTATCCTTTAATGGAATTTAAAAAAAGTAAAAAACCACCTATTACTAAAATCTGCAGACATAGTCTCAGAAATTAATAAGGCACTTAGAGAATATTTTGACATTAACGTCCCCTCTGCTCCCATCGTCGCGAACTCCCCTTGTTGGTGGCGCTCACAAGGGCGCACATAAGAAGGGATCTTGTAGCGAATCAGAGCCTTAAGAAAAAAGAAAAAGGGAAAAAGCGTCGGATACACTTCTAAACAAAATTGCGGAACTAGAAACCAAACTTAAGACCGGCCCTTCTCAAAAAGTAGAAGACGAGTTAAGAGAATATAAAACCCAACGTCAACAAATTCATCTTAAAAAATATGAACACCAAATAAACAAAAGTAAGTGGAATTTTTATCTTAGTGGGGACCGCCCTGGAAAGATCCTAGCTAGGAGAGTAAAAAATTCACAAGCTAGATCGAAAATAGACTACCTAACCAGCGCAGATAAAAAAAGAATACATGACCCTCAGAAAATAGTGAATGAGTTTGCGGACTACTATAGTTCTCTATACAATATTGTGAAAGATAAGGATACCACACCGGTCTCCTCTTCGGCAAATACTGGCTTCCTTTCAAAGATAGACCTACCGTCCCTATCAGAGGAGCAGAAAGTATTCCTGGACAAACCCATATCACGAGCGAATGAGTTCAACAGTTCATAAAACAATCTAAACTAAACAAATCTCCAGGTCCCGACGGTCTGTCCAATGAGTATTATAGACTTTTCTCCCAAGTCCTATCTCCCCACTTCCTAAACATTTTCCGTCACATAGTAGACAGTGGTTCTCCTCCAGCAGAGATGTTGGAAGCAACAATCTCCACGATACCCAAACCCGGAAAACCCCCAGATCTGGTAGCTAATTACAGACCCATCTAAATTGTGACATTAAGTTCTAATCAAAAATCATAGCTAACAGATTACAATCTATCCTACCTACTTTGATCAATATAGATCAAGTAGGATTTGTTCAAGGAAGACAAACAAAGAGGAGTCAGGAGAGTAAATGACTGGTGGCTGCAACTATGCTAATGCGAAGAAAAGGTCTACCTAATGCGGCCCTTCTTCTCCTAGATGGAGAGAAGGCCTTTGACAGGATCAACTGGGAATACATCAGAGAAGTCCTATTAAAATTCGGGATTGAAGGCAGTTTCCTAGGAGCAATATTGTCCCTCTATACCGCTCCCTCAGCAAGAGTGCTTGCCTCAAGTTTCCGGTCCCATTCCTTCCCAATTTCCAACGGTACCCGGCAGGGCTGCCCCTTATCACCCCTAATCTACGACTTATGTGTAGAACCCTTAGCACAGCTAATCAGATCCTCCCCACTAATTTCCGGTATTCCAATATATAATACAGAACATAAAATCAGTTTATATGCTGATGACTATTAATGTGTAAGGACCCCCTTAACTCTATACCGGCCCTCTTGCATCTCCTGGAACAATACTCACAGGTCTCATACTACAAATTAAATGCGAACAAATCTACTCTCCTAGCAATAAACTGTTCATCGGCATTGAAAACCCAGTTAAAGGAGCTCCAACTCCTTTGGTCAGATTCTTACATCACATATTAAAGAATAGAATTATATCCAAGCCTCCACCACACTATCAATGCTAACTTAGAGGATTTAACCACCGCCATCAGTTTAGCAATACAGAGATTACAACAGCTACCGCTATCCTGGTTAGCGAAAATTAACCTCACAAAGATGCTACTATTACCCAAATTTCTGTATATAGTCCGTTGCCTACCCTTTCTTCTCCTGACATCCCTATTGAATGGATTGCAAACTAAGCTCCTATGGTTTATATGGGGAGCGAGGAAACCCAGGTTCAAAAGACTATACTTATACAGACATATTAAGCTAGGGGGATTATCTGTTCCGAATCTGCTCCACTATAACATTGCAGCAATATTAGAACCAATCTTTTTCTTGTGGAACAGCCCAACTTTACACCATTGGGCCTCCATAGAATCATTAACAACTCACCCCTATACGGTGAAAGACAAATTTATTGTAGCCTTAGCAGGACACGGTCTACCAAATTGGGAGTTCCCAACCTTACAGCACGCAGCTCTCGCCTGGGCCAAATATGTTACCCCTAAACAGGGTGTATGGGTGGATCGTAATTCCTCCCCAATGACGGTCCTTTACTCCAGGGCGACGCACCTCTCTATATCAGTGTAGTTAGATAGAGGGCTTAACACTATTGGCCAATTGTATGAAGGCGCTATTTTCAAATCCTTCGCTGACATTCAAACAGAGTTCAATATCCCTCAAAACCAGTTTCTATGTTATCTACAAGTTAGAAGTCTACTACAATCCTGGAAGTGGCCCCCACGCCCGGTAGCGATTTCATCATTCCAGAACTTCCTATTCCGAAAAAAGGGATTTGAAAAGGGGATTTCAGCGGCCTACTCCTTCTTGTCTAAGGAACATCTCACTTCCAAACCGGTCTATGCTCTCAAGTGGGAAAAGGAACTAAAACAATCTTCTCTATTGAGAGATGGATAGAAGCTTCGTCAGTTTCGTTTAGTCTCTCTAGGTGCGCCAATCATACTGAACTATCGAGAAAGATACACCTTAGATGGTACCTCACACTTAATAGAATTGCTCATATGGCCCCGGGCTACTCCAGCTTTTGTTGGAGGGGCTGCGGAACATCAGGCTCTCTACTGCACATGTGGTGGGAATGCCCGACAACTAGAGCGCTATGGTGGGAAGTTGAGAAAATCCTATCAGATGTCCTCTGTTTCCCAATATCCCTTACCCCAGAACTAGCTATTTTAGACATTTCACTAAAAGACTACCCACCCAGCTTTCAGACCGTCATATACCATGTCCTGATAGCAGCTAGGACGACGATAGCACATTATTGGAAATTGCCTACTCCATTATTAATCAAGGAAGTAATCCAACGAATAAACCTACAATTTAATGCCGAAACTTGTTTGGCGATCCCACCTCACCTAGTAGGTAAAATCCGCAATAAATGGCAATTGTGGACCGACTCCAAATACTATACGAAGTCATCCTCGTAGAGATCGAGTATCTCCCCCTCTCATAGTAACTGGAGTACCACATGATTAACCGAACCAAAAAACACTCTAGAACAGATGTAGAACCTTTCCTGTCACCTTTCATGATTGCGTGGAATAGTACATGAATGCTGCTTTGACTGTCATGCTCATTCGTGATATATAATTATTGCTATGTATATTGGCCTTTCATGTTTCTTATCTATTGCCATGTTGGGCAAAATGTTTTATTGTTTGCTACAGACTATTTTTGGAAATCTACCAATAAAAACTTATGTTAAAAAAAAAGTAAAAAACATAAAAAAGTGCAACAAAAATAAAATAATAAAATAAAAATAAATATTTAATTAAAAATACGTTGCACACAAAAAAACCTACACATATGAGGTATTGACACGACTGTAATAACCTGTAGAATTCATCCAACATGTTGGTTTAGTGTGAAATATAAATGGTGTAAAAAAATAAAAGAATGTAAAATAAAATATGCAGTAGCCTGTGGCCACCTCCCTCAAAAAAATATACAACTACTCACACATAAAACAAGTCCTCACACAACTGTGTCACTTAATAAATTAAAAAAATTACGACTGCTGAAACGCAAGGAGGAAAAAACTACATACATGTGGTCATTTAGGATCACATGTATGATAACTGTTTAGGTCTAAAACTCACTTTTTTCCCCTATAACCTAGGGGAAAAAATTAATTAATTTTCCACTAGGGGGGACATTATGAAGCTAGGCTAAGACTTTCTTTTTGCCCATAGAGCCAAATTGGGGGCCCAAAATTTTTAGAGCCTATGTGAATTAAAACCTACGGGTTTTTCCAATATTTAAAACAAATGCTTTTTCTTTATGACTTTTGGGCTTTATCTTTTTTTGACACACGTGTTTTTGGTTTACTCCATTATTTTAAAATGTAAAATTTTAACATAAACAAAAAGCGCTTGTTTTCCCCATATGGTTCTTTAAAATTTTTGGGAGTAAATTAATGGTTTTCCACCTTATCTTGAAAACTATTGTACAATTACTTTCCTTACCTTCAATCGGGTTCTTTAAACCCGGTGCCTATGGATTTTATTTAACATGGTTAAGGGGTTTTCCCTGTTTCTAAGCATTTTGGGAAAATTTTTATGTCAATTTTTTTACAAAATAGTAAAAAGTTAAAATATAAAAAAATTAAAAATAAAATAATAACCCTTTTTTCAGAGCAAAAAAATTTAAATTGTTTGAAAAAAAAATTATTTCCCGACATGTATGAAATTTGTTTTTTTAAACCCCAAACAGTTAAAAAACAAAATGCGGATTTTGCCCCCTCTAATTTTCACAAAATCAGGTCCTAAAACTTGTACCCATTTCCGGCCAGGGAAAAACAACTTAAAGGGGTTTTTCCTTTAGCATAATGACCTAAAAAAGCTGTTTTTAGCTAAAATTTAAATAGCTTGAAAAAGGTTCTTTCCCCCCCTCCCCCCCTTTTAAAACAGGGCTTAAAAGTGCCGGGTTGAAATGGCCTGAATTGGCGTACACCCCTTTAAAAATGAAAAATAAAAAATATTCGACCCCCAACATACAGGCCTTAATTTTATCCAATAATATTTTTTAGTCGGGCCACAAAGTGCGTAAATTTAATAAGGTTTTTCGTTATGGGAAAGCAACCTTCTTTAAAATTACATACAAGACCTGGCCACAATATAAAAAAACGGTAATGGAATCATCTTCCCAAATAGTTTTAAAAAGAAGTCACAGCTGTTCAATGTTGTAGTGGGAGTGACTGACCCCCTTGGAATTTTTTAAGATTTGTCTTAACAGAAACTTGGGGAAAGCCAACAAAAGGGGATTTTTAAAACCTAATTCCTTGGGGACAATGGTGTTTCCCCCCTACCTGGGCCCTCAGCCCTCCCCCAGGTTTGTTGGGGCTATTTAAATTGGGACTGAACCAAGTCCCCAAGGTTTAACTTAAAATTTCTTGGAGATTTAAAAAAAAATTTAAAAATTTTCAAACAAAAGACAAAAACCTCCCTTTAAATTGTAAGTAAATGATAAGGGGAAAGGGGTATTAACAAACTTATCTTAAAAAAAGACTAAAAAACCAAATATTAAATTTTAGCGGGAATACAGGGCCAAATATTTTTTTTTTAAAAACCCTTTCTTTTTTTCCTTTGCCCACAAACGGGTAAATCTTAAATTTTTTACAGGGTTTTTGAGGGGGCCTTCATTTTCAAAAGGCAATTTCTTTCAAAAGAATTTCCCTTTTAAAATGTAATAAAAATGGGGGGAAGGGATAATGTTTTCAAATTCTGTTAAAAAAAAATATGTATGCCCTTTGGGGCCTAATAAGCCTTTTTTCTGGCTCATATACAATTTGGGAAAAGGGTTTTTACCTTTCCGCGTAATGCACCTAGAAAAAGCGGTTGTGAAGCTAAAAATTTTATCTTCTTAAGGTTCTAGTGTGCCCCCCCCTCCCCCCCCCCCCCCAAATCAGGCCATTAAAAAAGGCCGCGGGCGTCTGTAATGCCCGAAAAAGGGGCGAACACCTTTTTAAAAATGTTAACAATATCGGCGCGCCCCATTCATACATGCCGCCCATAATGTTTATCTATAAATTTTTTTAGAGCGGGAGCCAAAAAACGTGTTTAAATTTATTTTTAATGTTGTGCCGCCTTTTATGTTGCCAGGAAACCCCTTTTTTAAAATTACACACAAGATTCCTGACATCACAGATCTTTGGGCTATTATGACATTGTTCAACTTATTTAAGCCAGTCCATCTTCTGTCATGTTGTCATGCTTGGCTATGACGACTGCCTTTGGGATTTGTTTAAGATGTCGGTTTCTGAACTAGCAATCTTTCCGGGGGAACCCAAAAACTACAAGGGTTTCTCACCAACTTTCCCCTTACAATGTTTTCCCCCCTCCCGATGGCGTCCTCGCTTCACTCACCGGCGGTTGTGAGGCTAGTAAGGACTCCCCGCCAAGTACCCCCAAAGTTCTAATAACTTCAAAATATCTTGGGGATTTAAATAAAAATATAAATGAGTTCTACAACAGGTAACCCAGAAAAACTCTTGGGTTTTAAAATTGTAGAAAAAAAATAGAGTAATAGGGAAATAAAAAATATACTAACATAACATGCCTACCGCAATATAATATAAGACATAAGGCAAACACAAAGATAGGTTAGAATTGTAGCTGGAAATAGCAGGAGCCTAATATTTTTTTAAAAAAAACCTCCTTCATTGTTCATTGTCCACAAACTGTGCTGTAAATCTTATTATTACATGTTGTTGACGCCTTCTTTTTCCTAGGAAACCTTCTTTCAAACAGAAATTTCCCCCTTTAAAATAGTATTCCATCACAAATGCTGCTGGAAGGGGCCAAAAACTTTTTTCAGAATTCATGTAAAAAAAAATTTTGTTGTTTGCCTAATAAAACCCTTTTTTTTGCACCTCAACTTGCTCTTTATCCCTTGGTAACCAACCCCAATGGTACTTTCAGTTGGGCCATAATGCACATTATAAAAATTGGCTGGAATAAGTTCCTGGGGCCCACTGAGCGCTGGGAGGAAGGGGGTAGTGCATATGTTAAGGAGTCCCCCCTTTCCGGCCACAGGCAACATCCCAGTAACACTGCTTTAAGGGCCATAACTAAAGCACCAGTGGGGGGGTTTCCAAGGAAAAAGTGAGCAATTAAAGGTGAAAAAAAAAGGCCCTGGATTGGGTAAACATACATTTTTTTAATAACTCATTTTAAAAATGCATATTTACGAAATGGGCCTTTCCCAGCAACACTTGCTGTATGGGAATAGGCCTTTAAGGTTACATTAAAAACTCCATTTTCCTTTACCAAATTTTAAATAATTTTAAAGTTCACTTTACTTTAAGACAAGGTTCAACCCCAGGGGTCACTGTTGTCAGTGCTTGGCTAGTGACTGATGGCATTTGGATTTGCTTAATATGTCTGGATCTGATCTAGACAATCTTCTGATGGAAGCACAACTGCAAGCGATTCTTACCAACTATTCCCTTGACACTGTGCTTCCTCAGCTTCATTTACTGGCTGGTCTGGAGCTAGTAAGGGACTGCCTGACCAAGTACCATGAGGTCTAAACCTCAAAATATCTTGGAGATCTATATCAGAACATCGAGGAGTTACTCTGCATTAAATGTATATAATATAACATATAATAGTGAACTAGAAATGTATGGACCATAAAAAAAGATTCTTCTACCCTCCCCAATAGAATTGAAAATATTATCATGATTTACCTTTTATGTTTGTTCTTTTTAGGCTGAAGAAAGATCTCAAATTGGAGACTTAACCCTTTTAAAACAACTGGTCCAATCAGTCCTGAATGTAGTTAAACATCTAGACCGCTCTTTGGAATGCCTGGTAAGGATCTATCATGTTCTAATTCCCTCCAGACTACCCATCATATAACCGAACATCGATGTAAAGTTCCCCCTTTAGTAAGGGGGAACAGGATATTTATGACTGTCTCTGCTGCTCCTTCATCTCTTATGACAGTCTGTATTCGCTCAGTCACATAGGCAATGTGGGAAGTTTTTTATTTCCTGCAGTTTAAAAAAATTTTAAAAATAAAGGGGAAAAAAAAAAAATTTATAAATTTTTTATAGTCAGGGCCATCTAATCCAATGGGCACACTAAGCAGTTGCCCAGGGGCCCCACAAGCGTGAGGGTCCCAGATGGTAAATGTATGTCCTTGAAATCCAGGACACATGCCCTGGAATCCTACTTTAGCACTGCTTATTTAACAGCTTGTATATATTTAGGACATACAAGCTGCTCCCTGCACTGCCCATTGGTCTTGTAGGCCACAAGCTGCATACAAAACATCAGTGGGGCATCCCAATATAGGTGGCATGATGATATTGGTGTGCTTTCAGGTGGTTAGAGGTATGGCCTAATGGGATGTCACGTATTTGGACAGGGCCCACTGCATTGCTATGCCCAGAGGCCCTTATCATCCTGATATAAGTATGTTATATGTTAAAATGGATTTGCTAGAGGCGATAAGTGTAAAGTCATTCCACATAATATTGAAATGAATCAAATAAATCCAATAAATCCAGGTTTCCTACTATATGTATGTGGTGGCTCAGTATTCGTGAAATGTTCCACTTATTAACTATTTATGTATATCACTATCAGGAAACAGCAAACGGTAACGCCAAAGAGGAGGGAAACCTTCAAACAGATACCCTTACCTCTGTACCCATACGAGGGGGTAAAACGATAATTTGATTGAAGGTAAGTCATTCATCCAATATTTTATATACTAATATCTTTGTATTATAGCGAACAAAAGAGGTTGTGTAGATTTACTCTTTCTAGTATGAGGCTGGATGACCTAGCCATTACCAGTATTTAGACTATCATGAAGAGGGGTTTATGTATCTATGGCAATTACTACATTGCCATAAGGCTCATGGGGCCCCCGTTCAATTTTTAAGGTTACTAACATGTCTACCTCTGTTTCCCCCGAAATAAGACAGTGTATTATATTAATTTTTGTTCCTAAAGATGAGCTAAGACTTATTTTTAGGAAATGTCTTATTCCTCCATGAACAAAAAATCAACATGTATTAATATACTGTAGTGATTTCATCAAAACATCAGCATAAGCACCCCCACCTGAATTCATAAAAAATGCATTGTCTTATTTTTTGGGGGGTGCCTTTTTTTTGGGGGGAAAAAGAGGTATTTTAAATTTCCATACATGTTCATGGTCACAATGCTCTTGTAACTAGTGTTGATAACATTACAGAAGTCTTGATTTTCCTTTATTTTATTGTTATACTCTAATAGTTAGGGTTGATAGAGTCTAATATGTGATATTCATTTATTTTAGAAACACCTGAGTTGACATATACTAAAATAGATAAGACACCAGGGATGCCTGAATCTGCCAGTGTAAGTATCATAGAGGGAGTTGTCTGTATATTATCAGATAACTTGGTATCAATTCTTTACCTCATTTATACCTCATATAACAGTAGAATATACTATTTATGCCCTATATGATAGTAGAAGATAACTTGGTATCAATTCTTTACCTCATTTATACCCCATATAACAGTAGAATATACTATTCATGTAAATCAGACCTATTGTGCTTGATAATAGAATTTCTATTAGGGTTTCCATGATATTTCTATTTTCCCCTACTGTAATGAACAAATTTGTTTGGGGAATACCAACCTTTTGATGGAGAGCCTGTTTTTATCTTATCCCTTTTTTTTTTTTAAAACTACTTGGGGAAGTAAAATCAAAATGTGAAAATTTTTAATATAAAGGGGGGGGGGGGGGCTTTTTACATTGGGCTTAATTTTCTTATTACTTCTTTCCCTTAACAATAAAATTTTTTATTTTTTTTAGACCTGTTTCATTCATTGCAAAAAGAAAACCCTTGCAAAAGATTATGAAAAACATCTAAATGATCCAGCGGGCTTATGGGGTGAGTCTTTAAAATTTGCTTGTCCCAATTACAAAAATCACAGGATTCCTTATGACCTGCTTTTTTGTCTCTGTGCCTTGCCCCGCTCAATGTTCCATTGAATAATGGGGGGGATTTTTTCCACATCATGTGCACATCTTATTGGTTCCAAAGTCACTTAGAAGGTGCATAATGAGGGGCGCTGGCAGTCAAAAGCAGAGTGCAAAAAACATTCCCATAATCAAATTTTTAATTTAAAAGTTTGTCTAAACATGGGTTTCTACTAAAGGCCGTAAATCTAGTATTAAACATTAGTGAAGAAGACCATTTGATGAGTTCTATAGACACAATGTTAATAAGGATTTTGCTCCTCTCCAGTGCTGTCTACTTGGTGCGCCATAGAGACACACAGCAGATATTTGCAATGAAGAAAATGGACAGACACAAAATGCATATTCCTGGAAGACTGGATCAAGCTTTTCTAGAGAGGGACATCTTGACATTCGCAGAAGCCCTTTGTAGCCCCATCTCCCCCTTTCCCTTTTCCAAATAAAAGTCATCTGTGCATGGTCATGGAGTATGTAGAAGGTAAGACATACCCACTGTATTTGTATTTAGCTCATGTCTGCTTCATTTTTAACATATTATTAACCTCTCAGGGACAGAGCTATTTTTAGCGTGTGTGGAGCTTATTTAGTTTTTTTCTCCTTGTCTTCTAAGAGCCAAACTTTTTTTATTTTTCCATCTACATAGACATATGACGCTTTCATTTTGTGGAACAAGATGTACTTTCTAATGGAGTCATGCACTGTACCATAGAATATACGGGAAAACTGGGATAGAAGGGACTTTTTTGATCACTTTTATCCCAACTTTCAGGAGACATGAAATGACCAAAAACCGCTATTTTGTCGCATGGAATTTTTTTTCTTTAAAATTTTAGCAAGGTATAAGTGAGTTTTTTTTTCATAGATCGGACTTTTCAGATGTAGCAATACCAATTATGTATAACTTTTTTATTTATTGTAAAATAGCAAAAGAGGGGTGATTTGAACTTTTTAATATTGTTTTATGTTTTTTACACTTTAAAAACTTTTTTTTCACAGTAATATTGATTCCCCCAGGGTACTTGACCACTAGGAGGCTTGATAGTACACCCTTTTTCATTGTATAAACAATACATTTATGTCATAGGTCATTAAAGGGGTTGTCTCACTACCCAAAAATTTTTAGTTGAAAAGTGAGGACCAAAATCTAAGGGGTGTAGTCCTTGGTTTTATTGGCAAAGTGCTACGGTTTTAGAGAACAGCCCGGTTTTACATGTCTTGCAATGGGTTTGTTTACTGGTCAGGGGAAGCATTCTGTCCTAACCAGTCGTGCAATGCAAAGGAAAGGCATTTTAAAAGGAGGGGGCAGGGATGGGTGTATTGGCAGGCAAGGGGAGAACAGTGAAGAGGATACAATCACAAACCCCCCTGCATGTCTTCACTGTTTCTCCTCCCTTTCCTGCCAATACACAATAAAAATTTAAAAAAAAATAATAATCTTTATTTATAAATGCCAACATATTCCCCCGCCCTTACAATTAGAGGGAATAACCAGAAAATCAGAATTACATTATAAAAAAGCTAGTACAATTTGCACGCGGGTGAGGGCCCCGCTCGCAAGAGCTTACAACTTTTGGGGTTATGGGTGAAAAAAAGGGTTACAAGTGCTTGGGTTTTCTGGTCCAGCCATGTTACTAAATATGGGGTAGTAAAAAAAAAGTGGATGAACCTCCATCCAACCAAAAACAAATGCCCGTGGGGGCCAAAATTTAGGAAGTGATGAAAGGTGACAGAATTTGGGGGGGGTTAAATTAGGGGTCTTGATAGGCCATTTTAAAAGTGGGTTTTCGAGCACCCTTAAAACGCGAGGGGGTTTTGGTGTGCCCGATCACAGGGGGAACTGTTCCAGAAACTGGTGCAAAATGCGAAAATTTTTAGAAGGGGTTTGGGGGGTTCGGGGTGAGTGAGGTGTGTAATCTTTTGATCAGTTCAGAGCGGAGGCCCGGTAGGGGGGTAACAAGATGAGGGGGGAGATGTAGTGGGGTGCCCACCTCTTAACGCCTTTTTCCCTTGGTCATGACTGGGCAGGAAGAAAGCTTCCCCCCAGTAAAAAAACACCCCTTGCTAAGCACATGTAAACCAGCCCGTTCTTAAAAACGTAGCCTTTTTCCCAAAAGTAACAAGGACACATCCTTAATTTTTTTATCCCCCCCTTTTTTAACTTGATCTTCATAGTGAGACAACCCCTGTCGTTAAGGGGTTTATGTAGAACTTTCATGCATTTACTATGGGATTATTTTTAGTAAGGTGCCTTAAAGATCAGTCATGTCTGTGAAAGTCTCCGATGTATGTCCACAAAAGCATGTCAGTCAGTTAGATACATAGAAAATTCAGATTATGCTGTCTCAATTTTTTTTGAAGAGCGGGTAGCTTTTTTGTGTCCCTTTTTGCATTATTCTTTAAATTCCCTTTCTTTCCAAAAATTTATATTCTATTCCTATAAAATATAACCTGCCCCAATGTTGAATGAGAGGTACTTATTATTATCGGTCATGTGTGATCTGCCTTGTATAAATCCCTCAGCAGTCATATCTGCTTTCTGCCCATAGGAGGAGACTGTGGGACCCTTCTAAATAAAAGGGGTCATTTATCTGTCACACTGGCCCAAATGTACTTTGCAGAGATGGTTCTAGCTGTGGAATACCTGCACAGCTATGGAGTGGTGCACAGAGACCTGAAGCCAAATAAGTAAGTGATCGTCGTGATATAATAAATGGGAGGAAAATAACCGTTTGTTCTCATACCTGTCTATGGATTATCACCTGGAGCTATAAGCATCCTTTATTTTACAGTCTCCTGATAACATCAACTGGACACATTAAGGTCACCGATTTTGGGCTTTCAAAACTCGGCCTCATGAGACCACATACAAATACCTACAAGGCTTTGACCGAGGACATCACCAGAGAGTTCCAGGATAAAGAGGTCTGCTTTACTAGGACATGAGCTTATTCTTTTATTTTATATATCTCATCCGGCTGTTTATATAATATATTTCTTTTCAAAAGACTTTTCCACTTTTTCTCTTGGATGTTTGAAATCATAATACTTTCATCAATTATCATGTCTTTCATCCATTGATTTCCAGATCTTTGGAACCCCTGAGTACATAGCCCCAGAAGTCCTCTTGACGGAAGGCTATGGAAAGCCTGTTGACTGGTGGTCAGCGGGGATCATCCTATATGAATTTCTTGGAGGATCTGTACCATTTGACGCAAACACCAAATATGAGATGTATATTAAGATCATCAGTAGTAAGTAGAATATTAATGCAGATGCTGTGGAATGTTATTTACTTTGATTTGATTGATGGAATTGATTTGGGGTTTAGATAGTGGAAGTGTAAGGCTGAATCTTTACTTTATATTACAGTATAATTGTATTTTCTGTAACAATTTCTTTATTATATAACAGGTGATATAATATGGGATTCTAATAACACCCATCCTCCCAAAGCAAAGGACATCATCATTAAGCTACTGAAAAAGAATCCTGCACATAGGCTTGGGACAGGTAATATGTACATATATTTAATAGATATAAAGATACATAAAATATAAAAAGATATATAAGATATATACAGTGGGTACGAAAAGTATTCAGACCCCTTTACATTTTTCACTCTTTCTTTCATTGCAGCCATTTGGTAAGATCCAAAAAGTTCATTTTTTTTGCTCATTAATGTACACTCTGCACCCTATCTTGAAAGAAAAAAAAAACAGAAATGTAGATATTTTTGCAAATTTCTTAAACAAGAAAAACTGAAATATCACATGGTCATAAGTATTCAGACTCTTTGCTGTGACACTCATATTTAACTCACATGCTGTCCATTTCTTTCTGATCCTCCTTGAGATGGCTCTACTCCTCCATTGGAGTCCATCTGTGTTTAATTAAACTGATTTGAAAGGCACACACCTGTCTATATAAGAGCTCTTCTTCGACCTGGCCGTCCAGCTAAACTAAGCAATCATGTGAGAAGAGCTTTGGTGAGAGAGGTAAAGAAGAACACTAAGATCACTGTGGTTGAGCTCCAGAGATGCAGTAGGGAGATGGGGGAAAGTTCCAAAGGTCAACTATCACTACAGCCCTCCACCAGTCGGGGCTTTATGGCAGAGCGTGCCGACGAAAGCCTCTCCTCAGTGCAAGATCTGAAAGCCCGCATACAGTTTGCAAAAAACACATGAAGGACTCCCAGACTATGAGAATATAAGATTTTCTGGTCTGATGAGACGAAGATTGAACTTTTTGGTGTTAATTGTAAGCGGTATGTGTGAAGAAAACCAAGCAATGCTCATCACCTGCCCAATACAATCCCAACAGTGAAACATGGTGGTGGCAGCATCATGCTATGGGGTGATTTTCAGTTGCAGGGATAAGATGACTAGTTGCAATTGAAGGAAAGATGAATGGGCCAAGTACAGAGATATCCTGGAGGAAAACCTCTTCCAGAGTGTTCTGGACCACAGACTGGGCCACAGGTTCATATTCCAACAAGATAATGAACCTTAGCACACAGATAAAATAACAAATAAGTGGCTTCAGAACAACTCTGTGACCATTCTTGACTGGCCCAGCCAGAGCCCTTACCCAAACCCAATTGAGCATCTCTGAAGAGACGAAAATGGCTGTCCACCTACGTTCACCATCCAACCTGAGGGAACTGGAGAGGATCTGCCAAGAAGAATGGCAGAGGATCCCTAAATCCAGGTGTGTAAAACTTGTTGCATCATTCCCAAGAAGATTCATGGCTGTACTAGCTCAAAAGGGTGCTTCTACTCAATACTGAGCAAAGGGTCTGAATACTTAAGACCATGTGATTTTCAGTTTTCCTTGTTTAATAAAATTGCAAAAATATCTACATTTCTGTTTTTTTTCTTTCAAGATGGGGGCAGAGTGTACATTAATGTACAAAAGAATTAACTTTTTTGAGCTTACCAAATGGCTGCAATGAAACAAAGAGTGAAATATTTAAAGAGGTCTGAATACTTTCCGTACCCACGGTAAAGATCATGGCCACGAGGAACATCACAGAGAAGCTCTTCTACAGTTTCAGACTACAATTTCTGCATTACTTTTTTGTCTTCCTTTTTTGCAGGAGGAGCAAATGAGATCAAGGTTCATCCGTTCCTGAGCAACTTAGACTTTAACAACATTCTAAGTCAGAAACCGGAGTATGTCCCACAACTTTTGTCAAACATGGACACCACACACTTCGATAGTAAGTAAATTGAGATGTCATCTAAAACAAGCTGCTGTTTTCATTGTCTTTCATTTTCTGCAACAATCTCTGATAACACTTGAATACTTATGACTTGTAGCTCGCCCTCAGAAATATCACCATATGGTTTCTGAGGAGGTGGACTCCAACGAGGACAATTGCGCAGAATTCAAAAACTTTGTATCATCTACCCAGAGACTTAAAAATGTAAGTGTTATATGTGGCCTAGGAATCCATTATAGATAGCTAAATATATATATATAGTGTGTGTGTAAGAAATGTGAAAGCATTTTCTATCTTTTCTTTCCCTGTGTGTATTTAGCTATGTAACACCATTACGGAGATGATAAATACTGAGGATCCCAAGTCCCTTCCACAGTGTTCTCCAGGGCACAGTTTAGGGCACTCAGAAATGTAAGTAGATTATGAGCTTGTAGTACTGGGAGCTTCATGTTAGTTATATATGTGCATAACACCAAACATTAGATAGGGATAACTCAATACTAAGTGCACCATCCACCATCCTATGATCAGTATGGCCATATCACAAGGCATTATGGGAAAGGGGCTGAGAAGCCCACAGTGTTGGTTGTAACAAATCCTCAATTTGCTTTTGACCCACCGAGTCTTGAGAAAGCAAAAAGGATTTTTTAGCCAAGCCAGTATCTCTCATCTACAACAAGCTGTTTTCGGGATTTTTTTTCCCCCTTTGTGCAGAGAGAGAAGATACGGCTGGCTGTGTGGGGAGGGATCGGGTACTCAGAAGGGAAAATTTTTTCCCCTTTAAAGGGGAGCACCGAACGAACCCGGGTTGTGAGTTTTTTTTTTGCCTTTTCGCCCTCTATTTAGCATCTGCATATCCAAGGCATTATGGAAAGGGGGCTGAGAAGCCCACAGCGCCCCTTGTTGGTTGTAACAAATCCTCAATTTTTTTTTGACCCCCGATCTTGAAAAAGCAAAAAGGTTTTTTTTAGCCAAGCCAGTATCCCTCTCACCGAAAACCCTGTTTCGGGATTTTTGTCCCTTTCAGGCAGAAAAGGAAATCTGGCTGGCTGGGGGGAGGCACGGTAGCTCAAAAAGGAAATCCTCCAAAGGGAGAGCACCCGAAACAACGGCTTTGATTTTTTTTTTTGCCTTTTCGCCCTTACTTGCATTTTATATCACAAGGCATTATGGGAAAGGGGCTAGAAGCCCACAGGCCCCGGGGTTGTAAAAACCTCAATTTGCTTTTGACCCCCCCGGGTCTTGAAAAAAAAAAAGGATGTTTTTAGCCAACCCATATCTCTCATCTACAGAAAACCTTTTTTCGGATTTTTGTCCTCTTCAGTGCAGGAGAGAAGAAACTGGCGGGCTGTGTGGGAGGAAACGGTAGCCGGGAAGGGAAGATCTCTCCCCTTAAGGAGAGCACCGAACGAACGGCTTTGATTTTTTTTGTTTTGCCTTTTTCCCCTCTAAAAACCATCCTGCTTTTTCCACAGGCATAGGCATATCCCCTCAATATTTTACTTACATGCCAGTTATTGTATCAGTTCTTCAGCTAATAAAATGCTTTCCATAAGTCCCCTTTTATGACATCCAAATGTCATAACAGACCTGATAGATAGATTGATAGATCATTTGCTAATGAGAGAACCACTTTATAGTTTTGTTCTTTGTTATTTATGTGTTTTTATATGTTTTATTCTACTAAACAGGCAGAAAGAATCTACTTCTGAATCTGACAATGACATTGAGATACATAAAGCTAGTAACAACTTATCAACCACATTGTCAGGTAATATATTTATTTAATAGTATTACTAGGGACTGATAGAAAAGTGTTAATGTTATAACAAATTATAATAGATTAATAGTTTTATATACAAAATAATAGTATTAATGTTTCCCTACTATACTTGGAACATTAAAAAATCATGGCCATGAGGAACAGCACCAAGAATCTCTACTACAATCTCAGACTACAATGTCTGTATTACTTCTTTCTCTTTTTTTTTTTTAGGAGAAGCAAATAAGATCATGGTTTATCCCTTTCTGAGTGACTTAGATACTGACAACATTCTAGATCAGGAGTGTGAGAACATTACTCCGCTTCTGTCAGACATAAACACCAGACACATTGACAGTAAGTAGAGATGTCATCTAGAACAAGCTGTTGTTTGTCTTGTCTTTAATTTTCTGTGACAATCATTGATAACACTTGAATACTTTCTAGTTCCAGAAGTGAAGGTGGAGACAAGATATTACTTTGACTGCCCTGAATTGAAAACTTCTGAGTCATCTTCTCAAGGGCTTTATTGTGTAAGTTCTGTGTGTGGCCTGGAAACTCATAGTACATATAACACCATAAAATATTTTCATATTTTTTTTCTATAAAATCACAATTATTTTCTATCTTTTATTTTCCTGTGTGTATTTAGCTATGCAGAAACCTTCCAGGGATGTTGAACACCGAGAATGAGAGGTCCCATGAACGTTCAGAAATGTAAGTAGATTATGGGTTTATTACTGGGAGCTTCACATTACATATGTGCACAACACCAAATATTAGACAGAGGTAACACAATACTGTACTAAATGTACCATCCACCCCATGAACAATATGGCCAGACATATATTTTCCATACATGCCAGTTATTGTATCAGTTCTTCGCTCTAGTTAATCGGAAGGTATCCTGAGAAGGGAATCCCACATTGATTATGTTCTTACAGTGGCTACGGAAAGTATTCAGGCCCCCTTATTTGACTGGGGGGCCAGATCAGGAAGAGTTTGGGTCCCCAAAATTTCTTCCTTTTAAAGGATTAGGAGGCCACTGTTCTTAGGAACTTGGTTCTCAGAATTTCTTTTGAAACCCTTTTGGTCGATCTGTCCCTTGCAACAATTCTGCCCTCTGAGCCCTTGGGCAGTTCCTTAGACCTATATTCTTGGCTCTGACAGACGTGATCTTATATAGACGGGTGTTCCTTTTTTTAAAATCAAGCCCAACATTTTAAATTAAAAAATCTGACCCAATAAAGGAGTAGAACCATTCGAGGAGGATCAAAAAGAAATGGACAACATGATTAAATAAGAGTTCCAGAAAAGAGTCGATACTTATGTGAACCATTGGGCCATTTTTTTCTTTCAAAGATGGGGTGCAAAAGGTTTAATTAATGTCTGAAAGAAAAAAAGGGGAAAAAAATTTAAAGGGGTCTGAATACTTTCCTTATCCACTGTATATCCTAAGAGGCATTCTACATAAAAACATTTCTGAGAGGACACAACCATATTGCAGAATATTTTTTGTGTGATTTATATGTTTTTACTTAAACGGCAGAAAAAAATTTTTCCTTCAAGGTGACCCAGGGGGGACAAAGCTAGAACGCTTTTTAAACCCATCGCACTGCCGGGTATGTACAGAAGCCCTTTATTCCCCATTTTTTTTATATTTTTACAATGTATAGAGATAAGCGAACCCCCAAAAAGTTTAAATTTAAATAGAACCCTTTAAATTTGAGAAGTTTTGGGTTGAAGTTCATCGAACCGAAACCAACTTCGAAAACCCCCTTAAATCAAATGGGAGAACCATGCTTGAAAAAGAAGCCATTGCCTGCGAAATGTCGCAGCACAGGTGTGCGGCTCGCTCTATGTTTGACGTCTCCCAGCTATCCTGTTTGGATCAACTAAAGATTGTTAAGAAGCTTACTGCGGCTAAAATCATAATATACCACAGATTTTCTAGTATTTTTATCAAGCAACATGTCCCCAAGTGGCGTTTTCCCTGTTGTTTAAATAAATTTAAAAAAAATATTATAAAAGTTACCATTATTTATTTTGAAGCATTTTAAGCAGTGGGGGTTCCGTATGGTGACTTGCTGGCATTGTATAAAAGCTAAAGAGTGGGTTTTTGGCTACAACGACAGTGTGTTTAAATTCACAAAACGAACAAAAATGGCGACAACAAAAAATAAGTCTAAAAATAGAAAAGGACATGTGATTTTAGCAGCCAATGAATCACCACACCCTCCCTGGTGACGTTTTTGACCCCCTTCTGTCCTCTGCACTTATTGGCTGGCCGCCAAAACTGAAGGAAGCAGCTGAAAATGGCGGCGAACGCCCGTGCTGAACCCGAATTTTACCGAGCTTGCAGCGAAAAAATTAGGTTCTGTAAAAAAAATAAAGTTGTCCGAACTACCTTTTTTTCCCAAGGGTTTTTGCTCAAAAACTAATCAAGTATATGGGTCCAAATGTAATGTATCTGAAAACTTACACACATGGATCCCAAATGGCCTACTATGTGCCTATACTTGACCTCTGTTACCCCTAATTATGCGAAAAGGCAAAGTTAGTCAGAAAAACCTAACAATAATGAAATTAATATACTCATATTGAAATTCAAAAAGCCAACATGACAACAATTACAACACTGGTGCATCAGGCACCAAAATATATGCAAACATTGAATTTATGGAATAGTTTGAATTGTATGACTGCTAGACTTACTGTATGAATAAATTGGACCATGTCAAGGTGACCTTATGATAGCTTTTTGCATTTCAGTCACCACAGTGTACACCATAATTCATATTGTTTAGATATGCTGACTATACTTTTTGTATGTTGCATTGGGAGGGGGGGATGCCCCTTATAAGTTAGTCATGCACGCCTCTTATTTGTCCTAGGTGATTTTAATTAGTATAGCTGGATCCAATAAATGTACTGGTGGATTTGGCCCCAAGAGTGACAAGGCTATTATTATTGGGTCCCAACCAAAGAGGTTTCCTTCACATAGTAGATGGGCTCAGACAATGTAGTTAAGATGTGTGCTAAGGACCTCAAATTCACAGGATTCATATGGGTAGTTAATAACATAGCAGCGATACAAGTCCAGATATTTCACTAATTCATTGTTTGCGTATGTCTCAGCAACTGCTAATTCTTGCTGTACTTTTGTGCATATACCTCTAATGATATGCAGATTTTTTTCCTCTCATGGATTCTGTTAAAACATTTAGCATGCTTCACCCAATGCTATACTTTGGAGTAGTTATCTAATTTTTTGCTTTCATTTTTTAAAGAAATTTTGGTTCCGAAGAAAAAGAAATTTGAATTAAAACTGAAGAAAAAACAGCAAAAAACAGAAAAAGGAGAAAACAAAAGAAAAGGTAATTATAATAATAACTAATAATAATATTAGTTGGTGATAAGGATTGATGTGGAGCAGATGTTATCTATCAGTGAGGAGACTGTCACAGCAGGATAGGATTCCTTGACTCACGATGGTGACACCACAGCAGTATCCTGTAATATGGGGTCTCTTTACTTACAATATTTGTACTATTCTTCTCTTAGGTTCTATCATTTGCCGATTTTTATCATCCTGTCGGCGTAAATTATCCAGGGCTGCTCGCGCCATTGGACGAAGCTGCATTTGTTCGAGCTGTGATGTTTCCACAAGCAATATGTAGATAAAATGAAGCCTCCACATCAGGTGCTGTAAGGAAAGTGCAGCAAGTCTACCATCAAAGCTGCATCTGTGTGGAAGGATGTACCACCAACCTGTGACCTTCTGACCAGGACCACCATCAGAAATTCCAGGGCCCCATACAGCTGAAGCAGCTGGGCCACCCTCCCCAACCCACAGGCCCAGCTGCTCCACATCAGAAATAGTAAAAAAAATAAATTCTGGGGTGAACAAAAAAATGCGATTGTGCCACTGTTTTTGGATTTAGCTCTTGTTGGATTCTATAACATACAGTTTATCTATTTTGTGCGGGTCAGTACGTATACAAGGGACAGCAAATATCATTGTGTGTCACCACTATGATGTTACTGACCAAACCAGTATACCAGAACAATGTTGCCAAATAAAAACACTCTACAAAGACCAAATAATACCCCCACATCACCACATATCTCCCCCATAAAGATACTGAATATAAACCATTACAACAAAATTACCACAATACAGTGGCCATATATTGGTAGATACAAGTGTACACCGGCTCTGCAGACTATATATTACCACCATGCAGTGACCATAAAGTTGTAGATACAAGTGCAGTTACATTTAATGACTCACAAGTGATGTGTTATCTGATGAGTCTTTCACTTTCCCTTTTCTTCTTCATCACGATGACTTCTCTAAGCCACTGCTTGTCCCTGCAGAATTTACAACACAAACACCTGAGACTCCTCACTTTTTTATCATCTTCCCAACTGTGCCCCACTCCCCACCCATGTACAAACTACCCATCCATAGTGCCCCAAATGGTAATAATTACCCCCTTGGTACCCTGGCCCCCCATAAGTAGTTATATAGGGCTCCTAATTGGTGTTTAGGTTCCCCTCTTATAGGTAAGATAGGTAGGTAGAGTCCCCCCAGTAGGTAAGTAGGTAGATTAGGGGCCCCCACAAGATATATAGGGTCACCAGTAGGTAGGTAGATTAGGGTCCCTCAGTAGGTCGGTGGGTAGATTAAGGTCCACCTGGTAGTTAGATCAAGTTCCCCCCGGTAGGTACTTACCTCTCCAAGTTCTGCGGCGAGTCCTCTTGTGTCTGGCCTCAAGCCTGGGGCTTTAGTCTTGTAGCCTAGGGCAGGAAGCAGCACAGGCGGCCCGATGACATCACTTCATTGCATCGCCTGCGCATTGACATACGGCAGGAGTGCATAGCTCTCTCTGCCCTGCCGTACATCTGAATTGTGTGCACGTCACAAGGACATGGATCCAATTGAAATAGCTTAAATAGTTGAAGGACCTTGACAGGGGCCCCAGAAGGCTGGAGAGGCCTTGACCAGGGACCCAACACAGCTGGGGGGACTGGACAGAGGCCCAAAGGGCTGGGGGAGCCTGTGCAGAGGCCCCACATCATGGCCATCTTAACAACATTATGGGCCCCTGGCCAGAGCTGGGCACCTGGCCCTCCAACCACTCACAGGAATAAATATATACATTAGTAATAAAAGACACTGTCATATGGAGACCACAGAATGGTCAAATACCAGCTCAGGTTATCACCACATCACAGTGACTAAAGCACGTATCCAACACAGAAGAAAAATAACCCCTGAGATCTAGGGAATTTTCTTCCCCACCAATTTTCCCTAATGGCGCCCCCATTATTAAGAGGTATAAGTTTTTCCACCATTTAATAGGGAGGTATATCGATCCCAGAAATAGGTATTAGGCCCCCTATAGGGAAATTAACAGGGGCCCCTGTAGATAGGTGGGGATAACCCTAATACTCGAGTAAAAAGTCGACCCCAGTAAAAGCCTAGCACCCACTTTTGCCCCAAAAAAAGGGAAAAATTTTGACTCGAGTAAAGCCAGGGTTTGAAAATGCGCGGGGTACGGTAAATTTTAAAAATAAAAAAAGGATACCAATAAAAATTTAAAAGGCAGTTTAATGTCCCCCATAGCAATTATAGGCGGATAATGGCCCCATAGCGGTAAGGGAGGTATATGTCCCAAATGGCACGTTTAAGGCCCCCCCTAGGCATGTAAAAGGCAGTTATAGTCCCCCTAAGCAGATTATAGGCAGGTATTTGGCCCCATAAAGCAGGTAATAGGCAGGTATTTGGCCCCATAGGCAGGTAAATAGGGAGGTATATGGCCCCATAGGCAGGTATAGGGCCGGCTGTAGGCAGGTATAGGGCCGACTGTAGGCAGGTAGAGGGACGGCTGTAGGCAGGTATAGGCAGCTGAAGGCAGGTATAGGGCGGGCTGTAGGCAGGTATAGGCATCTGTAGGCAGGTATAGGGCCAGCTGTAGCAAGTGTAAGGGCAGGTAAAAGCAGCTGTAGGCAGGTATAGGGCCAGCTGTAGGCAGGTATAGTGCCAGCTGTAGGCAGGTATAGGGCCGGCTGTAGGCAGGGTATAGAGCCGGCTGTAGGCAGGGTATAGAGCCGGCTGTAGGCAGGTATAGGCAGCGGTAGGCAGGTATAGGGCCAGCAGTAGGCAGGTATAGGGCCAGCTGTAGGCAGGTATAGGGTCAGCTGTAGGCAGGTATAGGCAGCTGTAGGGCAAGTATAGGCAGCTGTAGGCAGGTATAGGGCAGGTATAGGCAGCTGTAGGCAGGTATAGGGCCGGCTGTAGGCAGGTATAGGCAGCTGTAGGCAGGTATAGGGCTGGCGTAGGGAGGTATAGGCAATCTGTAGGCAGGTATTTGGGCCAGCTGTAGGCAAGTGTAGGGCAGGTATAGGCAGCGTAGCAGGTATAGGGCCAGCTGTAGGCAGGTATAGGGCCAGCTGTAGGCAGGTATAGGGCCAGCTGTAGGCAGGGTATAGAGCCGGCTGTAGGCAGGGTATAGAGCCGGCTGTAGGGAGGTAAAAGGGAGCTGTAGGCAGGTTATAGGGCCAGCAGTAGGCAGGTATAGGGCCAGCTGTTAGGCAGGGATAGGGTTTAGCTGTAGGCAGGTATAGGCAGCTGTAGGGCAAGTATAGGCAGCTGAAAGGGAGGTATAGGGCGGTTAGGGAGCTGTAGGCAGGGATAGGGCCGGCTGTAGGCGGTATAGGCAGCTTTTGGAGGTATAGGCAGCGTAGGCAGGTATAAGGGCCAGCTGTAGGCAGGTATTGGGCAGGTTAGGCAGCTTTTAGGCAGGTATAGGGCAGGTATAGGCTTGTAAGCAGGTATAGGCAGCTGTAGGCAGGCATAGGGCCGGCTGTAGGCCGGTATAGGGCTGGCTTTAGGCAGGTATAGGCAGCTGTAGGCAGGTATAGGCAGCTGTAGGCAGGTATAGGGCAGGTATAGGGCCAGCTGTAGGCAGGTATAGGCAGCTGTAGGCAGGTATAGGGCCGGCTGTAGGCAGGTATAGAGCAGCTGTAGGCAGGTATAGGGCCAGCTGAAGGCAGGTATAGGCAGCTGTAGGCAGGTATAGGCAGTTAAAAAAAAACAAAAACAATCACTTACCTGCTCCCCGCTGCTCCGTTTCCCTCGCCGCTCCGCCTCCTTGCTGCTCCGGCCTCCCACGCGATTCCTGCATCTTCTCGGCACAGGCGGGTGACGTCATCAGGCCGCGCACGCAGCGTGATGACACACGCTGCCTGTGCCGGAAACTGCGGGCGGCCGCCCAGAGACCACTGCGGGGCACGGAGCGCTCGCTCTGTGCCCCGCAGTGGTATCCCTTCACCTATATGCGCTCCGGCACTTCTTGGGGCAAGGTACGTAAACCCCTCCCTTGGCACTGCACTTTGGAGCGGAATTATTCCATAAACGTTGTGACTGTCTTTGGTGGTTTGCGGGTTCAGCTGGTTGCCTGTATATACAAGGTCTGCTTCTAAGATGTATACAGTCTCCTGTAAGTAGGTATACAGCCCTCTGTAGGTAGGTACACAGCCCCCTGAAGGTAGGTACACAGTCTTGCCTAAATATACAGCTCCCTGTAGGTAAGTATACAGCCCCCTGCATGTATAGCCCCCTGCATATATAGCCCTCTAAATATACTGTATAGCCCCCTGAATATATAGCTCTCTGTATATGTAGTCCCTTGAATATATAGTCCATTGTGTATATAGCCCCCTGTAGGTAGATATATAGCCACCTGTATATAGCCCCCTGTATATACTGTATAACCTCCTGTAGGTAGTATATAAAGTCCCCTGCAGGCCTCTCTGATTCAGAACAAAAAAAAAAGAATGCTACTCACCTCTCCGCACTCCTCCGCCGAGAGGTTGTCTCCGGGAGCTAGATTCCAGTGTTTGTCATCATCCCAGCTATGCTGGGACGTTGCTCCTGGGATCTCCTAGACTGGAAGCCTATGGGCTGTTAGCCTAGGCATGATGTTGTCTTCTGTGCCGCTTAAAGACGCCGCAGGTCTGGGCCTCCACACAGACGTGTCGCCCAGACCTGCCGCAGGGGCAGAGTTATGCCACTGGGCAGGGTAGGTGGCTGCCCAGGAGGGACCCATGTGCTCATTGGGCCCCTGGGCAGCTGCCTAACCTGCCCAATGGAAAAGACAGCCCTGCCCAACATGACTGGGGGGGCCTGAAGTGGATCCACACATATCTCAGTCTCCTAATAGAAATAGGGGGTTGCATTGTTTATCAGGAGCCCGCACTGCAAGCCACAGCTAAGCTAAATACATTTACATAGAGTATCACACTTCTCCTGCGCTGTGACTGGAGCTGGGCCCTCCTCTCTCTGTGAATGCCGCTGTGTTCTGCCAACGGCGGGATGCGTGACAATTTGAACCCGTGAGGCCCCGCCCTCACTGATTTAATTTGTTGTCCCACCCGCACGCAGAGAGAGGAGGGCCCAGCTTCAGTCACAGCGCGAAAACTCTGTGTAAAAACTTGAAACTCTATGTAAATATATGAGCTTAGCTGTGACTTGCTGTGACTCCCTGAACAATGCAGGCCTCTATTTCTTTTAGTAGACACAGAGTCAATATAAAAAGTAAATACCCAAAAGAGGAATAATAGTCATAAAACATAACTTTTTAATAAAGAGAAATTTTTAAAAAAGCACACAATAAGACCCGCGACATCTCAATACAAATAAACCCTGATAGGGATGTTAAACATGAAGAGGGACCCACAAAAAACAGGGAAAGATAATCCTATGTGGCCCTAAGGAAGGCTATTCGTCCCTAACCTATAAAAAACAGGAAAATCGCCCCGATAAGGGCGTTCCTGTCAGCAACCTGATCCTATACAGACTTGCCCTACAAAAAAAACCTTATGGTCCCATCCCAACATGTTTCGACCATCCAAAGAAATTACAGTGATCGCATCAGGGGACAATATAGAAAAAGAGACCAAAAAGAGGCCAAAGAGTAATAATCATTCAATATAAATGTCAGGAAAAAACGAGTACCTGGTATACTGCAGCCAAAAGTAGAAGACTTTACACATGCTAAATAATCAAAACAGATGTAATACAGTAAATATGCAGCATATCTACAAATTGTAGTTGTACTCGAGCATCCTAAAAAAGGACAGCATAGGAAAAAGCAAAACACTTAGGACTAATTACAAACACAAAGCCAAAATCACACTATGTAAACATTAATCAATGAAGTGAGGATCAGATAGTTGTACTCACCAAAAATAGATATAGCCGTCCCTAACCCTGTCAGGGTGTGCCAGCATTGGCTGGTAAGGAGAGACGCCGAGAGTACAGAGTGCTCGGCAGATAAAGCGCGCATAACGGTGCCTTAGTGACGTCACGGGTAGGCGCCCGAGATACAGAGCAAAGCTAGGCACGTGTCCATAGTAACGTCGCATGCGCGGAACAGTCATCATTGTCGGAATTGTATGACCGTAACAAATGCGGAATAGATGTAGAGATGTTATCTACTGCATCAAAAAACAAATATACAATGGTATTTAAACCAGGGAAGTGTCAGAGTCAAGGCACAAGTATAAAGGCTAGATGGACTAGCATGTTAAGACACTGAACAGAGGAATAGACAAACCAGTAAAGAACCAATGGTGTATTCACAGAAAGTTACTAAAGTCCAAATGCTCATTGAGGCCCAAGGGTGCATAATATAAATATCCAAAAGCACTCTCTCTGCAAGAGGTGCTGGTCCTAGTCTCCACGTCTTGCCGTTGGAATCATGCGGTCGATGCCACACCATTTGAGACACTTGGCATCACCTCCATGTTCCGAGTGTACATGACGTGTAATGGGGGTATCACGTTTGTGGCGAACGTCTCACAGGTGCTCCCCAATCCTACGAGGTAATTGTCTAGAGGTTTTGCCAACATGCATCAAACCGCAGATACACGTTACAAGGTAAACCACATACATTGATTTACACTTAATAAAGTGGTTGATGTCATATTGCTTGTGACCATTACTATCAGAAAAAGTGGCTGATTTAACCATAAATGGACAAAAGGAGCAATCTTTACATATAAAAGAGCCTTTCGTCTGTTGTAGTCATGTTTCATTTTTGGGCATCACATAATGACTATGGACAAGAAATAGAAGAGGGAAGAAATCAGGCGATACCTTTTAGAGGCTAACTGAGTATATTTGATGGTGAGCTTTCGAGAGTACTAGCTCCCTTCTTCAGACATGAAGTTATACAAGAACTGAAAATTTACAGACTTTTTATACACAAAAGACATGGACCTGCAAAGGATCCTAGAATTCTTAAAAATAACAAAATGCAATAAGGTAGAGGAGTCATTTACAACAGGTCAAGAAATCAACAATCTGGAAACTTGTGAGGCATGACGGAGGGGTCAGTAATTCTTCGTCTTATCTCTTAGCCATCAGGTCGTGATTTGTGGCCCTCACAGTTCACACATAGTTTGACATAAAGCTGGCATAGATATTTAGTCCATTTTGCAGAGTTTGAAATTTTTGCATTAATGTAAATTCCCATTCCTTTCTCTCCCTCTGCGTCTTAATATGAGGATATGATCAAAAAGTTTCCAACTCAGGTCCAGAGGCAGGTAGAGGGGCGCCTCCCATAGGATCCCAGGCCGGGCTGCTTCTACATGCTCCCCAAGATCCACAAAGATGGAAACCCTGGGAGGCCTATCATTTCTGGCATTGTGACACTGACAAAGAATATCTCAGGTTGGGTGGAAAATCTCCTAAAACCCCTGGTCAGAGACACTCCTAGCTACATCCAGGACACCACGGACCTTCTTAACAAACTCAATGCCCTCGGTCCACTTCCTGAGGACACCATTTTGGCCACCATGGATGTAGAATCCTTGTATACAAACATTCCCCACAAGGATGGGGTAGCAGCATGTTGGACGCACCTGGAGAAACTAAACCTCCCAACAAAACCAGTTACACAGCTCATACAGTTCATACTCAGCCACAACTATTTTACCATTGGAGAGAACCTATATCTACAGCGTATGGGAACTTCAATGGGGTCCAGATGTGCACCCCAGTATGCAAACCTCTTTATGGCTGAACTGGAAGGAGCATACCTATCCACATGCTCCACCAGACCCATGATATACCTCCGTTATATCGATGATATCCTTGTCATCTGGACTGTGGGCGAGGAGGCCCTACTTAAATTCCATAATGACTTCAATAACTTTCACTCCACCATCAACCTTAAACTCAGCTATTCAGAGAGCAAAATCCACTTTCTGGATACCACAATACACATCAAAGACCATCGGCTACTCACTTCTGTATAACACAAACCCACAGACAGAATGGCCTACCTCAGAAACAACAGCTTCCACCCCAAGCACACACAAGAATCCATTATATACAGCCAGGCTATATGATAAAATCATATTTGCTCTGACAAGACAGACCTGGACAAGCACCTCCTGGATCTGAGGACAAAATTTCTCTAATTGGGATACAAACCAAAAGTGACAGACAATCAAATCAGCAAATCAGCTGCCATTACCAGAGACAGTCTGCTGACGTACAAAGAGACCCAGAATGAAGAACGAGTGCCCCTATTTGTCACCTACAACCCACAGCTGGAGATCCTAAGAAAGATTGCCAAGGAACTTCAACCTGTGCTACATAGGGACAACAGACTCAAAGAAATATTCCCAGTCCCCCGTCTCCTTTCCTTTCAGCAGCCACCAAACCTGTGGCGTATTAATGTCCAGAGTGCCCTGAAGGCTCCAACTGAAAATGGAACCTCACCCTGCCCGCAGAATAAATGCAAGACTTGCAGTCACATCCACACCGCTGACAATGTACCTGTCCCACAGTCACAGCAGGTGCACAGAATTAGAGGGACATTTTCCTGCAGGTCTTCCAATGTGGTGTATCTGATTATGTGTGTGCGGTGTCTCCCCACAGGCCTCTATGTGGGGGAAACAGGGCAGAGACTTAGTCGGCGCATGAAGTCACACAGATTCACCATTAACAACAACAGAACGGATCTCCCAGTGGCTGCACATTTCACCGGAGATGACCATTCTATTGAAGATTTGAAGATTATGGTTTTAATGGGACATTTTAAGACGCAAAGGGAGAGAAAGGAATGGGAATTTACATTAATGCTAAAATTTCAAACTCTTCAAAATGGACTAAATATCTATGCCAGCTTTATGTCAAACTATGTGTGAACTGTGAGGGCCACAAATCACGACCTGATGGCTAAGAGATAAGACGAAGAATTACTGACCCCTCCGTCATGCCTCACAAGTTTCCAGATTGTTGATTTCTTGACCTGTTATAAATGACTCCTCTACCTTATTGCATTTTTTTTTTTTTTTTTAAGAATTCTAGGATCCTTTGAAGGTCCACGTCTTTTGTGTATAAAAAGTCTGTAACTTTTCAGTTCGTGTATAACATCATGTCTGAAGAAGGGAGCTAGTACTCTCGAAAGCTCACTATCAAATATACTCAGTTAGCCTCTAAAAGGTATCGCCTGATTTCTTCACTCTTCTACTACTTTCTATGGCTAACACGGTACAACATTATACTACTATGGACAAGAAAGTCGCAAAGGTTTTTTCCTCGCCGAAACAAAATAGAGGGGAAATCCCCAATATAATCTTTCAAGACTGGGTCCATCTTTAAAATGTGCCAGTGACGAGTCAAAGATTTTTTGATAAAAAAACAGAATCTGGTCAGCACATCTGTTTTGAAAAATAAACGTATTAGGTGCACACTGTTGTGACAGTCAATAGCTATGCAAAAACAATACAACATCAGCAGCACTCTAGGCACTAAAATACAGTAAATGAGGACACAAGAATTTTTTGAAAATGCATTTCTGCTACAAAAATATATGAAAAAACTTGGGGTTCTTAGTGTACATTTTTGATCAAAACTGTAAAAGCCCACCTACCGTAGCAAGGTAACCCTAATTTCAGGTGGGAACCTACTCTACATGCTACCTCTCTGTGTCTGTTCAGATCTCCACACTTCAAGGTTAGAAGGCTCCAACTTCAAACCTGATCTGAATAAAAATCCTGTGTAGGCGGGCGGAGTGCACAAACCAAGCAGGGGACTAGCCACCTCCCCAAACAGTTAAAAAACAGAATCTGGTCAGCACATCCATTTTGAAAAATAAACGTATTAGGTGCACACCGTTGTGGCAGCAAATAGCTATGCAAAAACAATACAACATCAGTAGCGCTCTAAGGCACTAAAAAACAGTAAAAGAGGACACAAGAATTTTTTGAAAATGCATTTCTGCTACTATAAAATATATGAAAAATTTGGGGTTCTTAGTGTACATTTTTTTTTATCAAAACTGTAAAAGCCCACCTACCGCAGCAAGGTGACCCTAATTTCAGGTGGGAACCTACTCTACATGCTACCTCTCTTGGTGTCTGTTGAGACCTCCACCCTTCAGGGTTAGAAGGCTCCAACTGCAAACCTGATCTGATTAAAAAGCCTGTGTAGGCGGGCGGAGGGGCACAAACCAAGCAGGGGGCTAGCCACCTCCCCAAACAGTCAAAAAACAGAATCTGGTCAGCACATCCGTTTGGAAAAATAAACGTATTAGGTGCACACTGTTGTGGCAGTCAATAGCTGTGCAAAAACAATACAACATCAGCAGCACTCTAAGGCACTAAAATACAGTAAATGAGGACACAAGAATTTTTTGAAAATGCATTTCTGCTACTATGAAATATATGAAAAAACTTGGGGTTCTTAGTGTACATTTTTGATCAAAACTGTAAAAGCCCACCTACCGTAGCAAGGTAACCCTAATTTCAGGTGGGAACCTACTCTACATGCTACCTCTCTGTGTCTGTTCAGATCTCCACACTTCAAGGTTAGAAGGCTCCAACTGCAAACCTGATCTGATTAAAAACCTGTGTAGGCGGGCGGAGTGCACAAACCAAGCAGGGGACTAGCCACCTCCCCAAACAGTCAAAAAACAGAATCTGGTCAGCACATCCGTTTTGAAAAATAAACATATTAAGTGCACACTGTTGTGGCAGTCAATAGCTATGCAAAAACAATACAACATCAGCAGCACTGTAAGGCACTAAAAAACAGTAAAAGAGGACACAATAATTTTTTGAAAAAGCATTTCTGCCACTATGAAATATATGAAAAAAGTTGGGGTTCTTAGAGTACATTTTTGATCAAAACTGTAAAAGCCCACCTACCGCAGCAAGGTGACCACAATTTCAGGTTTGAACCTACTCTACATGCTACCTCCCTTGGTGTCTGTTCAGACCTCCACACTTCAGGGTTAGAAGGCTCCAACTGCAAACCTGATCTGATTAAAAACCCTGTGTAGGCGGGCGGAGTGCACAAACCAAGCAGGGGACTAGCCACCTCCCCAAAATGTCAAAAAACAGAATCTGGTCAGCACACCCGTTTTGAAAAATAAACGTATTAGGTGCACGCTGTTGTGGCAGTCAATAGCTATGCAAAAACAATACAACATCAGCAGCACTCTAAGGCACTAAAAACAGTAAATGAAGACACAAGAATTTTTTGAAAAAGCATTTCTGCTTCTATGAAATATATGAAAAAGTCCAAATGGTGGGGAATCGAGGTGTATAGTGATTCCACATCAATACTTGCCAAAAAAGCATTTAAATTGATGGATAGGCCGACAATATGCCTTAGCATGTCTGTGGTATCCTTAATGTAAGATGGTAATGACTCAACAAAAGGAGCCAAAATTCGATCTAAATAAATCCCACAGTTCTGACACAAAGCATTATTGCCAGAAACTATGGGACGACCACTTAAGGGTGTTACCCCCTTATGCATTTTGGGTAGAGCATAGAAAGTAGCCACTCTTGGAGATCTAGGGTATAAAAAAAAAAATCTAACTCAGACTGATAAATAATATCTTGTTCTTTGGTCTTAACAAGTAGAGTTTTAAGTTGTAGCTGAAAAGTATTGGTAGGATCAAATGTTAGCTTTACATAACATGTTTTCTCCATAAACAACGAGTGACATATCTCACGGTACTGGTGATGGTTTAAGACCACAATATTTCCACCTTTGTCTGAAGGTTTTATACTTAATTCCCAATCTTTTGAAAGCCTGTTCAGGGCTGACCATTTAGAGACATTCTTACATCTAGTTCCTTTCATTTTTTTCAAATCTTTCAAAACAAGAGCAAGGAAAACGTCAATGCATGAAACATCGCCTACAGGGAGCATTTTAGTACTTTTAGTTTTTATTTCTGTGAATGGACCCCTGCCCTGTTCATTCTGAGAAACCTCTGCTAGACCAAATAGAAGTCTGACATCCTCTAGCATATCAGGGGGAATTCCAAATACAGAACTTTCATGTTTTCTTCTAAAAAGACTGAATCTGGTAGTAGGAACAAATGCATTTCTTCTAAAGAGAGAGTTATGCCAGAAAGATTGATAATATGAGTATCGTTATCCTTTGCTTTTTCCAAATTTAGGGAAATGGATTCTAAACTCGGTATGATGGAGTGCTCATGTGCTTCCTTAATTGGTAGGAGTTGTTCGGGTCTAAAAAACGTTGATTGTTCCCCCTATTTCTCGGGAAGCCTCTCTTACCTCTAGTGCCACGAGAGCGAACTTGTGATCTAGAACGTCGTAAGTTGGTCTCTTTATCTGAGTCGGACAATTCAGTCTCTGTAGAAGAAATGACAGTTGGTGTGTCTTTGACAATATTTCTATTAGTCAAACAAGTATATGCTTTATTTTCTCGAAAGTCAGCTAAATCCCGTAAGAATTGTTGGTATTTGCAATCTTTCAAATGATATTGAAAGCGCTCAATCTGAATCTGTAGTGACTTTTCTTTAGCTGCAAATTCAGATTCACTGGAAAATTTTTTAATCTGATCTATTTGTTCCTTAAGTTTAGAATTCAGCAAATCTAAAGCTGTCTTTTCTTCTTCAAGAAGAAGTGAGATAAGTCTCAAAGAGCAGGTGGTAACTTCTTTTTCCCATTTGAGTCACCAGTGCCACACGGGCCCCCGTCCAAGCCTTGACTTCTTTATGAAATAAGGGGGGCCTGCTTGTTTCTCATTTTTTACCAGGCTGTAACAGCCAGGGTAGTGGATCCACTGGACCACCGCGAGCGGTGGTAACAACCACGCCAGGGAGCGGAGTGTAAGTAGGTCCCGGTTTTCACCAGAGTCCGCCGCAAAGCGGGATGGACTTGCTGCGGCAGTAGACCTACCAGGTCGCTACCCCTGACACGGCAGCTTGCGTAACACGAGAACTGTAGTCGTGGACAGGCAGGAAGGTCAGGGTGGACAGCGAAGGTTCGTAGTCGGGAAACGTAGCAAGAGGTCAGGAAAACGGCAAGGCAAGAACACTCTCTGAGAAACGCTTTCTCTAAGGCACGGGGCAACATAGATCCAGCAGGGAGGAGTCGGGGACCATAAAAATATAAAGGGGCAGCGCCCGGCAATTATCCAATTACCGGTGCGCTGGCCCTTTAAATTTCCAAGAACGAACGCGCGCGCCCCAGGGAGCGGGCACGCGTGCCTCGGCCGGTAGAGGGAGCAGACGGGACAGGAGCGCGGTCAGGTGAGTATTCAAAATATTAGACTCCGGCTCCCAGGACCTCTCTTCGGGACCGAAGCCCTTCCAATCAACAAGAAAGAACTGCTTCCCCCTGATAGTCTTCATGGCCAAGATGTCCTTCACTTCAAAAATATCAGTAGAATCTGCTACCGGGGAAGGCAAAGCATCCTCTGGGAAAACCGGTTCAGGACCAGAGGCTTTAGAAGGGAGACATGGAAAGCGTTCGGAATCTGGAGCGATGGGGGTAAGCACAGCTTGTAAGACACTGGGTTAAGCTGCCGAAGTACTTTGAACGGACCCAGGAACCGAGGACCCAACTTATAACTGGGAATCTTCAGGCGTACGTACTTGGATGAAAGACAAACCTTGTCCCCTGGGAGGAATGTTGGTGAAGATCTCCTCCTTTTGTCCGCCTTCATAAGAGCGGAAGCCCGGAGTAAGGCACGCTGGGTCTCTTGCCAAATGGCCTTGATATCCCGAACTTGGTCATCCACAGCGGGGACCTCAGAAGCCACAGCCAGAGGGCGGAGAGGGCGTGGGTGACGGCCATAGACCACAAAAAATGGAGAAACACCCGTTGCGTCATAGTCCCAATGGTTATAGGAGAACTCAGCCCAGGGAAGCAGCTCGGTCCAGTTGTCCTGGCGGCCGGACACAAAATGGCGCAAGTATTCCCCCAAAATCTGGTTTACTCTTTTCACTTGTCCATTCGTCTGAGGATGATAGGCCGAAGAGAAGTCCAACTTGACTTGCAAGCGAGAACACAGAGTGCGTCAAAATCTGGAGACAAATTGAACTCCACGATCAGAGACGATGTGAGAGGGTAAGCCATGCAGCCGAAAAATATGACGGAAGAAGTGACCGGCCAATTGAGGAGCAGATGGAAGACCGGGAAGAGGCATGAAGTGGGACATTTTTGAGAACCGGTCCGTGACCACCCAGATGACTGAATTCCCTGAGGAAGAAGGAAGGTCCGTGATGAAGTCCATGCCTATATGTGTCCATGGGGACTCCGGAACAGGCAGGGGTAATAAGAAACCCGCAGGTCTATGGCGTGGGACCTTGTTCCGGGCACACGTGGCACAGGAGAGTATGAAATCCTTGACGTCCTGAAGCAGAGTTGGCCACCAGTAGTTCCGAGAGATAAGAGCGTAGGACTTCCGTATCCCAGGATGACCAGCCAGAAGAGAACTATGCCCCCACTCCAGAATTCTTCTCCTGGATGCCGGACGTATGTATGTCTTGCCTGGGGAATACTTTGGAGACCTACAGGAGCCACGTGGACCAACCGTTCGGGTGAAATAATGTGCTGAGATATTGGTTCTTCTCCGGCAACATCAGAAGCACGAGACAGGGCATCCGCCTTGACATTTTTCTCAGCAGGTCGGAAGTGAATCCGGAAGTCAAAACGGGAGAAAAAGAGAGACCATCTGGCCTGGTGAGGATTTTTACGCTGGGCCTTCTGGTTATACTGGAGGTTCTTGTGGTCAGTATAGATGTCAAATGGGTGACGGGCCCCCTCCAGCAGATGTTGCCATTCCTCCAGAGCTAATTTGATGGCCAACAGCTCCCGATCACCAATGGCATAATTCCATTCCGCCGGCGAAAAGGTCTTGGAGAAGAAGCCGCACGTGAGAGTCTTGCCTTTGGGACCCTTCTGTGTAAGAACCACCCCCGCCCCCACGGAAGAGGCATCCACATCCAAGGAGAATGACTTCTCAGGATCTGGACGGACCAAGATATGCACCGAGGAGAAGGCTGTCTTTAGTTCGGAGAATGCACTTTCGGCCACCGGGGGCCTAACATTTCGAATTTCTGTTCTTCCTAGTGAGAGCCACGATGGGAGCCACCCAAGTAGAGAAATGGGGAATAAACTGCTGGTAATAGTTGGCGAACCCCAGGAAGCGCTGTATAGCCAGAAGGCCGACAGCTCGTGGCCACTGCAGGATCGCTGAGAGTTTAGCAGGATCCATCTGCAGACCCCGATCAGAGACTATATACCCGAGGAATGGCAGACTGTCGTGGTGGAACAAGCATTTCTCCAGCTTGGCATACAGTCGGTTGTTGCACAAATGTCGCAGAACCTGGCGCACTTGTATTCGATGGGTCTGAATATCTGGAGAAAAAATCAGGATATCGTCCATACACAATGACGCAGGTGTATAGAAGGTCCCTGAAGACGTCATTGACGAATTCCTGGAAGACGGCTGGGGCGTTGCAAAGCCCAAAGAGCATCACAAGATATTCGAAATGCCCATCACAAGTATTGAAGGCTGTTTTCCACTCGTCCCCCTCCCGAAATCCGATGAGGACCTCGTAGGTCCAGTTTGGAAAACATCTTGGCTCCCTGGAGTCGGTCAAAGAGCTCAGATCAACGGTAGAGGGTAGCGGTTCTTCACTGTGATTTTGTTTAGCCCTCTGTAATCAATGCATGGCCAAAGTGAGCCATCCTTTTTCTGCACAAGAAAAACCCGGCTCCGGCCGGAGAGGAGGACTTGCGGGTAAAGCCCTTCTGCAAATTCTCCTGTATGTAGGCCGACATGGCCTGAGACTCGGGCACGGATAATGAGTAGACCTTTCCCCGAGGGGGACTGGTACCTGGGAGGAGGTCTATCGGGCAGTCGTAGGGCCGATGGGGCGGCAGCGTCTCAGCCTGTTTCTCCGAGAACATGTCCACAAAGCCCTGGTACTCCGTTGGCAGGCCTGGCAGAGGCTTGGAGGGCGGCAGTGGAGAAGAGGTAAACACCGGGCGAGGTGCCACCAGACAGAGATCCTGGCATTCCAGTCCCCAACGCAGGACCTCGCCTGTCCTCCAGTCGAGCGTAGGGGCGTGGCGTTGCAGCCCAGGGAGCCCCAGAAGGATCGCCGAGGAAGACCGAGGCAGTACATGGACTGAGATCTTCTCCTTGTGCAGGACCCCCACGTGGAGAGACACAGGCCGGGTTATGAACCGAATCGGGTCACTAAGGAGCTCCCCACTGACCGAGGAAATCACCAGAGGCTTTTCCAGCTGAACACCAGGCAGGCGATATCGGGTTACCAGGGAAGCATGGATGAAGTTCCCGGCAGACCCCGAGTCCTGGAAGGCAGGGACCCGGAAGGAAAGTCCAGCGTCAGAAGTGACCTCCACTAGTATCATCAATCGTGGAGAGGAAGAATTAGCACCTAGGGACGCCTCTCCTACGGAACCTAGGTGCGAGCATTTCCCGAACGCTGGGGACGCTGCGGACAGTTTCTGCGGAAATGGTCCAGACTAGCACAGTAGAGGCACAGGTTTTCCGCCCGACGGCGGGACAGCTATTGTTCCAACAAGTGAGCTCAGTCCACCTGCATGGGTTCCTCTGTGGAGACCTGTGGAAGTGGCAGTGGAGACCTCTGGAACACCGGGGCCAGACGAGGCAGTCGGCGGGGACGTGCAGTCTCGTTCTTGGTGGAGCTCCTCCTATGAGAGTGGCCAAGTGGATAAGTTTGCCCAGAGAAGACGGAAGATCTCTAGCTGCAAGTGCGTCCTTGACCCTGCAGGACAGGCCCTTCTTGAATGAGGTGCAGAGGGCGGCGTCATTCCAGGATAGCTCCGAAGCCAGGGTACGGAATTGAACCGTATAGTCACCTACGGAGGAGTCGCCCTGGCGTAGGTTCAGGAACGCCGTCTCGGCTGAAGACGCACGCGCTGGCTCCTCAAAGACGCTGCGGAATTCCGTGAAGAAGGCCCGTAGATCCGCTGTCACAGGGTCGTTCCGGTCCCAGAGAGGTGTCGCCCAAGCCAGGGCCTTTCCGGATAGCAGACTCACCACAAATGCCACTTTTGACCTTTCCGTGGGGAACTGATCGGCCATCAGCTCCACGTGCATGGAGCACTGGGTAATAAAACCCCTGCAAAGCTTCGGGTGCCCGTCGAACTTGGTGGATAATGGTAGACGAAGCTTTGGACCCACGGTCGCCAGCGGGACGGCAGGTGAAGATGGATCCACAGGCGGAGAAGACGGTTGCTGCTGGGAGGCTAGGAGTTACCGCATCATGGTGGAAAGCTGGTCCAATTGCTGTGCTTGTTGCGCGATCTGCTGCGACTGCTGGGCAACAATGTCAATACTTGGCAGGGGCACCTTGGCGGGATCCATGGCTGGATCTAACTGTCCCGTTTTTCTCAGCAAAGCGGGATGGACTTGCAGCGGTGGGAGACCTACCAGGTCACTACCCCTGACACGGCGGCTTGCGGTAGCGGCCGAGGTGCAACAAGGTACCGAGTTGTAACACGAGAACCGTAGTCATGGACAAGCAGGAAGGTCAGGGGGGGCAGCGAAGGTTCGTAGTCGGGAAACGTAGCAAAAGGTCGGGAACACAGCAAGGCAAGAACACTCTCTGAGAAACGTTTTCTCTAAGGCACGGGGCAACGTAGATCCAGCAGTGAGGAGTTGTGGACCATACAAATATATAGGGCCAGCGCCCGGCAATTATCCAATTACCGGCGCGCTGGCCCATTAAATTTACAAGAACGAGCGGGGAGCAGGAATCGGGCACGTGCGCCTCGGCCGGCAGAGGGAGCAGACGGGACAGGAGCGCAGTCAGGTGAGTATTCAAAGCGAGTGTGCCCACAGCTCGTCCCGCGGCCAGCAGCGCAACCCGTCCCCGGCAGGGAGCCCGGGGAGGGGACACGGCTGCGCCCGCCGCTCTCGGGCCAGAGTGCGGTGTCATTCGCTACACAGGCCCTTACAGTAGTACCCACTGCCCTGCTTCTGACTATGGAAGAGACATCTGGAGAAGAAGGTGTCTCCAAAAATAGGAAATTCAAGGATGAATGATTCAGGGATTTATTCTAATTGCCATTTTTGTAGTCGGGAAGAAATTGTTCCTCTCGTAAAGGGCAATTACCAATCGCATCATTGGTGTTTTTCCCCTTCTTCTAGATCAATATGGTAGAAGTCTGGCATGGACTTAATAGACTTTTTCATTTTTCAAGCCTATCAACTAAGTAACTGCCATATATAACATCTCTTCATCCTTTCATATGCTTAAATACAAAAATATTGTTTATTAATTCCTGTATTCATGATTTTCTGTATAATAATTAATACTATTATTTTCCCTCCTCTGTTTTTCAGTGCAAACACACTTCTACCTTATTAGCGGTGGCCTCTTCTCCCCAATCCCTCCACAATATAAACATTTCTAAGTTTATATCTCCTTACACCCTAGCTTGGCTAGGCAATGTCTATAATCATACTTGCCAACTTTTGAAATTGGGCATTAGGGAGATCTGGTGCTGCGGCTCGCATAGCGCGCCGCCCAAAAATTTGCATAATTACAGCCTTTTTTTTGTTGAACCACACCTCCTTAGCAACGTGTCAGGTTCACGCCACCTAACTGTGTAATGGCTCTGGAAGAAAGCTAATTTAGGGTTTTGATGTCCCCCAGGTTTCATAGACTGTAGGATAGCCTATTCAGGAGAGTTGGGAGATAAAATCATTGACCTAAAAAATACATAGACATAAGACATAACCTTTAATGTGTTCACTAAAATTAATATATCCAAAGATAAATCAGAGAAATCTATATATCACACAAAAGGCAACAACTGAGTGTACAAGGTCAGAAAAAACAAGCTAAATGGAAACACATTTATATGTTAAGTATTCACATGAACTGAACAATATGCTTATGCAGGATGTGGTCATTCACGAAAAAGTACAATATAATATGAGTCCCACAGGGATAGATCCACGGTGGTGAAAAAAAAATGTCCTCAATCCTATATGGGTATAAATCATTCGCAGAAAGACACAATAATTCCCTAATATAGGCACTACATAACCGTCGGAGCACTCGCCCCGAAAGGGGCGACCCCAGCCTACAGTGGCTGACCCTAGTGTACCCTAACAGAAAAAGCTGTAGGGAGCTAAACCCAAATTGAAAAATATCACCACGTTGGTATCTATTGAATATTCACTAAACAAAATAGCCAAAGAAAAAGGTCACAAGTGACCTAGCCAACGCATTTCCTCGCAAAACAAATAGTGGTTCATCAGGGGGGCTAAAAAATAAGTAGTGATAGGGCAAAGATGTATAACCTTCAAAACAATGGTGTAGGGCTGTGACCTATACTCCCTATAGCAACACCGGTGGCCTAAAATAAAAATGTACTAAAAGCCAGACTTTTAGTAAAATTTTTTGTTTTAAGCTATCCTTCCCATTCTAAAAATACCAGCCTGCAGTTTGGCTAACAAACCAGTTTGTTAGGCTCTGTGCTGTTCGGTTTCCTAATCCACTCCATCTAATTTTAAAGCCATGAAGAACTTTAAAGACCAGGTAAAAACTTCAAGCTGCAAAGCTAAAAATGGAAAAAAAACATTAATAAACAAAAGCAAAACATGTTTTGACAAGGGTGGTGGGATAATCAATATGGATAAAATATTTGAGGAAGGTGAGTCTCTACATATTATTTAATTTTTGTGTTGTAATAAATTAACCCCTTCTGGTTGCTGCAATTTTTGTATTTTTCGTGTTTGTCCCCCCCCCCCCAGCCTTCCAAGTGCCATAACTTTTTTATTAATTTTTTTGCCTATATAGCCGTGTGAGGACTTGTTTTTTGTGGGATAAAGTTTACTTATTAATGGTGCCATTTTGGGAAGCTCCCCAAAAATTCTATGTGGGGTGGAACATGAAAAAAATCCAACTGTGCCATTTGTGCTGGGGCTTAGTTTTTATGCAGTCCACCCTTCAGTGTAAATTATGTGTTATCTCTATTCTGCAGGTCAATATGATTTTGGCAATCAATGATTTTGGTATGGGCACTACATCAACGACCTCCTGCTGGTGTGGGGTTGCACTGTAGCATTCATACCTGTTCTTTTGAATTTATTTAACGACCACTGATTAAATCTCAAGTTCATGTCCTCCTATGACAGTAAGAGTCTCCCTTTTTTGGATGTGGTCCTGATTGGAGAAAATGATAGGGTACACATAGCTTTATACAGGAAACCTAGTTCTAGTAACACAATTTTAAGGGCAATCTGGTGCCATCCAAAACGTACTATACAAGCGATCCCCACAAGTGAATATGTCGGAGCAAGACGTGCATCCTCCAAACTGCAATATTACAGCAAAGAGGTGAAGAACATTAATACTAAGTTGCAAGCTAGAGGATATCCTAAGTGTATTTTACAGAAAGTGGCTAACAAAATAAGGGCAAAACCCAAAGATATCTGTTAAATTGTAATGGAAAAGATACTAAAAAAGGAAAGAAAGAAGAGGAAGTACGGTAATCTTTTCTACAAAATATAGTAGAACTTTTCAAAAAATAAAAAACATGCTATATAAGAATTTGCTAATATTATGGCAAGATGATAAATGTACTATATTCAAAGAAGGTAAAGTCCAATGCGTAGCAAAGAGAAATAAAACATAATATATTCTCTCCAAGCAGTTTTTTCATCAGATGAGGCAAAAAAAATAAAAAGTATGGTTTTCATAGGAGGGTTTCTTTAAGTGTGGAGAGGTGAAGTGTAACATTTGTGCCCTGACAGAAAGGAAGAAAAACTTCACAAGCAAATATAACAATAAAGTGTACCGCATCAAAGATTTTATAAATTGTGACACCACTAATGTCATATATGCCATACATTGTACAGTTTGCAACCAGTACTATATGGGCTGCACGATCCGCAAGTTAAAAAGCAGTGTTGCAAAGCATACCAATGATATAAAAAATTAATAAATGACACAAGTTTTAGGGGCAACAAAACATTTTGTTGAATAACATGATGGAGATTTGCATACGTTTCTTTGGTCTAGAGAGGGATAAACTATCAAAGGAAGGAGGTGATCACAAATATGCAGTTAGATATGGAGAAGGCTTCTTGATATTAGAAATGCCCAGAGGCATGAACTACCATAATGACCTGTTGTATTTTTATTAGTATTTATAAATACATTGTAATATATAAAATGGTCAGTTATTGGATAGCTTTTTTTTGCCTGTTTATTTTATCCTGTTTTTTCTGTATATTTGTGAATTTTTAGCTTTATAAAAAAGTGCAGTATAGCATTTTCCTTTATTTTCCTCTCCCCTTTTTCTTCTCTTTCCCCCCTTCTTTTACTGATATGTAATTTCCGTTACAATGAGACATCATTTGCATATGAATAGGTCCTGTTGTGTTTTAATGAGACACTTGACAGGTGTGTGATAGCTGTGAACAAGAGTCCAATGTGGATTCGAAACGCGTAGGTTGTTTCTAAGACCTACAGTCCATCTCTTTATCCATTCGCTGCCACACTGTTGTGCTTTTAATGAGTTATGATAAAGAAGAAATCATTTTATGATTCCGGATACCATTGCTTTATTCTACGATTTTGGCAATGCTAAATCTATAGAGGTTTCATTATGTTTCAGTACTCTGAAAAAACTTTTCTATTTCTTACATTTTTGCTGAAAAGCCATTTTAGCACCAATGGGTTTTGCATTTGAACCCTGAAGAAGGACAGAACCTCCTAAAAAACAGCAGGTAAACAAATAATTAATAGTGAGCCACATGTCCTCACTATAAATAGCATACTGACCTACACCTTAGTGTGATTTTTGTTCTGTCCCAGTTTGGACAGAGTAGGTCGGGTAGTCGTCCTACCTGAACAGGTAAGTAGCAAGTTTTATACTCTAATGGCCTCATGTATGAAAACAGTCTGGGTATAAGGGTATGTATCCACAGCTGATTTTGACGCTGATTTCAACCCGGTCGTCGGAGCAATTCTGCTCCCTAAACAGCGTCAACAGAGCCTCTAAAACGCCCCCAGTTCATTTTCATTCATTCCTATGTAAAACAGCTTTTTAGTTCAGACACAACAAGGTTTTTCCATGCTTCTTTGGACGTTGTTTGGACGCTGAAAAAGAAGTGTCATGTCAATTCTTGAAGTCTTTTCAGCACTGAAAATCGAAATCAATGGAAAGCTTCAAAACCTCATCCAGAACATTGGCACATTTTTAGAAGTGAACGTGTTTTTCAGCCTTGGTTATTAATTTATATGGGTGAAAACAATGTTGAAAACCTTGTCCAAAACCTTGTCTGAAACAGTGCTTCAAAACCTCATCTAAAACCTCATCCAAAACCTCATCAAAACCTTATCTGAAAAGGCGCTTTTCAGATGAGGTTTTGACACTAAATCAGTTGTGTGAACATAACCTAATACCTTCTTTGTTGCCCCTAGAAACCAATCAGAGCTCCCCTTTCATTTCATACAGTGCTCTGAAAAAATGAAAGGGGCGCTCTGATTGGTTGCGATGGGCAACAAAGGAAGCCTTAGACCAAGACAGTTTTCATACATGTCCCCCTAAATTTCTACTTGTAGAATTGTATTGTCTCTCCTCTCTGTTAGGGAATCTTCTTCCCTGACTGGAGCTGTCCAGCTGTGTATGTACAGATCCATGATTCTGGCAGGGGATGTCTGTCAGTAACTCTGTACATAGAGCACTATAATATAACTAGCCTTCTCACCAGAAGTGTCTGGTGTGGCTTATTGTGCTGGAGCAGCATTCTGCAGTGTTTGGTACAGCTGTGAGCAAATTCCTGGCACCACAGTGTGCAGAGATGATGCCACATCCCCTGCAGCTGGCACACAGCTTTCCCAAGATCAAAAACTGATTGATGTGGGGGATGTGACCGCCCACTTTTATTGAATGCTGGATAGGCTATCCAGTGTACAGGAAAGCTGGGTGATGCCACATTCCCCAAAGAAATTAGAGTTATAATGATGGGATAGCTGTGTACCTTCCGAGGGGGGTACAGCACATACAAAGAAATATATAAACCAAATTATATATATATATATATATATATATATATATATATATATATATATATATATATCTTTATATATGAATTATATCTTAAAGGATGAGGAAATAATGTTTTTACTATATTACAAACTGATTAGTGCAATGTACTATACACACTATAAACACTGCTGCAGAAAACCAGGGAGTGAACTGGAGCAGAGATGCAAGGGCATGAGGTGTACATGTCTGAGAATGATGATGTAAGGGTGTACAGGGCAGGACTGAACAGTGCTAGGAGGATTAGGGAGTGGGTACAAAGAAGTGTTAGATTGCAACTGCAATGCATTGTGGGGCTTGTAGGAAAGAGCTTCTGGAGAACTACTGACACTCCTGCAATAACAAAGTTTTTTTAATCTAGATGAGTGGATCTCATCTAGATTAATAAGGAGGCAAAAGAGAAGAAAAGAAACACATGTAGATAGTGAAATATAAATGTTGTTTATAGTGTTCTATGAAATCATTAAACTACCAGATAACCCGTTTTTGCAACTCTTCTCCAGACCAGCTCCCTGTGCCTGGCAGACGCTCACTCAGAGGAGAAGGGGGAGCATGTTTGGACTGTTGTTTGCCTTGGTGATTTAAGGTACCTGGCTCCCCTTCCCTATCAAACTTCTATGCTAAAGTTTTCCCTTCTTTCTCTAGATGACCAGCTCCATGTAAGGCTCAGCCAGAAGAGTATCTTCTAAAAGAAAGAGGAAAATCCAGCATAGGAGTTGCACCTCCTGCTAGCAGCCTCTCCCAGATGAGTACCTAAGACACATGCTTGATTCAGGCCCGTGACTGTCATATGGCAATAAACGGGCATTTGCCCGGCGGGGCGCTTGTGGTCCGGGCCGCTGGGTCCGGCTGGGACGCCCGCCAAGTGGGAACCTGTGTTCACACCGGTGGGCCCCTGAGTCCTGGCTTCGGTCTGTTGGCAAGCTACAGGGGCCGCAGATGATCGCATTAGCGGACGGACACCTGTGGCAGGGGGCGGTCTGGCCACCCTCGCCACACGGCTTGAACGGCCGGGTTCTCATACCCAGACTTGCAAGCCATCACGGCCGCGACTGCACGCAGCGGTGCAAGGAGCAGCCCGAGGTGGATCATCTGGGATCTACTGATCCCGTCTGTCAGCTCCCAGGAGCCGAGGGGCAGGCGCAGCGATTGTTATGACGTCATCGCGCGCCCTGCTCCCGGCCCTGCTGTCTGCTGCCGGCTGCGTCCTCGGGAAGAAGAAGTAGAGGAAGCAGAGTACATCAGTGTAAGTATAGTTTTTACTATTTTTTAAATAACTACATTTGCCATGAAATGCGGCATTGCACTGCCATGGCTACCTGCCTGACCAGCTGCATTGCCAGCCCTGGCTACCTGCCCTGCCCAGCTGCATGCCTGCACTGGCTAACTGCCCTGAACAGCTGCATGCCAGCCTGGCTACCTGCCCTGACCAGCTGACATGAAAAGCCCTGGACTTCCTGGCAATCACAGATAAATGCCAGGGCCCTGGCTTCATGCCGACCAGCTGCCATGCCAGCCCTGGCTACCGGCCGCTGACCAGCTATAAGCCAGCCCTGGGACTGGCCCTGACAGTGCATGCCTGCCAGGCTTACCTGCCCTGTACAGCTATATGCAGCCCTGGCTACCTGCCTGACCAGCTATATCGACAGCCCTGGCTTCATGCCTGACAGCATATATGCCTGCCCTGGTACCTGCCTGGACGATTACTGGCCCTACCTGAGCCGATTACTGGCTACATGGTAGTTACTGGGGGCAGCCCTAGTACCTGGCTGATTACTGGGGGCGGGGCAGCCCTAGTACACTGGCTGATTACTGGGGGCACGCTAGCTTTCCATGGCTCGTTACTGGGCCAGCCCAGTAACATGGCTAGTTTACTGGGGGCAGCCCTAACTACCTGGCTCGTTACTGGGGGCAGCCTAGCTTCCTGGATTAGTTACTGGTGGGCAGCCCTAGCTACCTGGCTAGTTACTGGGGGCTAATTACAGTGGTAGGCCCATGTCTACCTTACAAATTTATGGAGGAAGGCCCCTGTTTAACTACCTAATGGGGGTTTTCTTACTATTTACATGCACTTATCTGACATTTTTTAATTTCTAATTTTTAGATCTAACTTAGCTGTTTTGGGGAATTGTAGGAAAGTGCATGAAAAGAGAGGAGTTCTAACGTTGTATTTGTGTAAATTCTACAGAGAGAGTGGTGGCCACTAGTTAGAAAAGACATTGCGATGCTGTACGGGACTGAGATAGAAATGGAAGGGAACGACTCATCCAGGGGAAGACGTCATTGGAGGTTTGGGCCAGAAGGAGGAAGAAAAGAGAAGGAGAACAACTCCCATCAGAGATGACGTCTCCTGGTGGAGTCCTTGTCGCGGTTAAGTTTACCTCTGTGTTGAGTCAGTGCTGTATTCATGTGATGGTGACCGACTACTGGGTGATGGGATTGGTTGTAGGTTATGTTGGTGTTATGTAGTGTCAGTGTGGGCTTGTCCCTGATTGTAGAAGTGCACCCCTGACTCTGTGATGAGGGGTTTTCTGCACTCACTGTTTCTTTCTTTGCTTGTTGTGTTGGGAGCTCTCACACGGTGCAGTTTGGTATGCATTTTTTGTGTAGAAATTACAGTGCATTAACTGATCTGCCTTTTGCACCAAAAAAAACATTAAAAAACGTCTGCGTGTGAAAGCAGCTTTATAGTGTAGTTTATTTTAGAAAAGTGTTGAGGTGCGGAGAACAAGGGATTTTTTTATGTGGATATTGTATGTGGGCTGCTGGGGGCTTAGTGCCAGGGCTGATTTTTATTCCCAGTCCGGCCCTGGCTGTAATTGTATTTCTATGGATGAATCTACTTTGGCAGTAGTAGGAAAAAAAATATTTAAATGGTTTAAAGGACAGTTGATGTAATACAATTTAATTCCAAACAAAAAAACAACTATTTTACAAAAATATAACTTTTATTACTACAATTAAAAATACAAGCATTAAGTACCATTCAAATAGGCATAGTATATGCAATATATTGAAAAGGACTCACCACCTGCTTTAGACGTCTCCTTGGTTTAAAGTAATATTGATCTGTCTCATATCATGTGGCACCAGTTTGGTTGGGTGATTTTTTAAATTTTTGACACCATATGTGCATCCTGATATAAGGAATTAATATTAGTGTAAGGGGTATTATTAGTGGGGTCACTCTTTTTGGAGCAGTCACCCCGCTAAGGGACAGAAAACATAGGGTTAGACCTTTGACACTAAGCATAAGCACATTCTGGTTCCCAGATTGGAATTAGGACAAACTGACACCACGTGATATAAAGCAGATTAATATTATTTTGGACCAAGGAGACACTTGTATTTTTAATTGTAGTAATAAAAGTTATATTTTAGCAACAAGGGTTTTTGGTTGTGTAGAAAGAAATTGAGTTACTGGTATCGCTTGAAATAGACTTTGATTTTAACCCCTTAACGACCTTGGGCGTTTATCTTCCATAGTAAGGCGTTTGGGGGGTTAACGCACCTGGACGTATGGATAGTCCTGAGGATCGCGAGAACTCTTAAGCAGAGTTCGCGCGATATGGCGCGGGGTGTAAGTGTATATTACTGCTGACATCCCGCCACCATACCGGCCCGACCCCGGATCGCTACGGGGGGGGGGGGGGCGCGGAATAACCCGTAATTACGCGACCATTGGGGTCGCAATAACTAGTGAGACAGCTGGAGGAAGATCGCTATCCTTGCGTCTATGTACGGCAGGGCAGCAGCGCACGGATCGGGCTGATTCCGTGCGGCTTCTGCCTCCTTACAGACACCACGAGAGGCAGAGAATGCCTTCCGGGTTGGTCATGTGACGTCACGACGACACGGCCGTGGCCCTGGGGACGCCCCGGCATCGTGACTGACAGTTGTCATAGGACCAGTGCACAGAACTGCTATGCACCTGATTCCTATTGAATGAGAGATCTAAAGATCTCTCATTCAAATACCATATGGGGAAAAGTAAAATAAAAATGTGGAAAAAGTGAAAAAAAAGTAAAAAAAAGTGAAAAACAAGTTTAAACACAAACACGAAAAATAAATAAAACAATACGCTACACCGCCCTTTCTCCCCTTTACAAACGCAATCGCACCAAAAAAGATCATATATAAATAAAAGTACAATATTTGGTATCGCGCGTTGTTTGCGATGACCTGCCCTATAAATCTGTATGTTAATTAAACCCGTACGGTGAACGCCGTATAAGAAAAAAAAAAAAAAAAAACAATCACAGAATTAAAAAAAAAGAAAATTATTGTTCATCACGCAGCACATTAAACTGGAATAATAAGCGATCAAAATCTCATATAATAGACCAAAGTTGTACCAATTAAAATGTCAGTTCATCCGGCAAAAAAAGTCATTATACAGCTCTGTATACAGAAAAATAAAAAATGTATAGCTCTCAGAAGATAGCGATTCATAATTATTGTTTTACACACTACAACACATTCTCTTTTTTTTTAAAGTGCTTCAACATATAATAAACCTATATAATTGGTATCGCCTTAATCATAGAGATCCCAACGAGTAAAGCTATCTTATCAGGATAATGCATGGGTGAGCCATGTTATAAATAAAAATAAAAAACACTACTAGGATTGCAGTATTTTCTTCACACCTGGCTCCAATATATGGATTTAAAAAGCAATCAAAAGCCTTGTTTCCCCCCAAAAAATGATTACATAAAAAAACGTTCAACTACTCTCGCAAAAATACAAGGTCCCTACAAGCTCAAGCACAGAAAAATGTAATAGTTATGGCTCTCAATACTTTGGTGATGCAAAAACGTATTTTTCTGTATGAATAAAAGGTGTTTTTATTGTATAAAGCAGTAAAACATAATAAAATATACAAATTGGGTATCGGTGTAATCGTATTGATGGCCTGTGTAAAAAGCTACCATGTATATATACCGTACAGTGACGCATAAAAAATAAAAAATAAAAAAACACTACCAAGATTGTGTATTTTGTTCAAAACATCTCAACAAAAACTTAATAATAATGTGATCCATAGATCATATGCACCACTTATTGGTACCAATAAAAAACTTCAACTCATCCCGCAAAAAAACAAGCCCATACACAGCTCTTGACACAGCAAAATATATAAAAAGTTATGGCTGTCATATAGGACAACATAAAAAACGCTATTTTTTATAGACGTATTTTATGTGTAAAAGTAATAAAACAGAAAAAACTATATTAAAATCTATATCATTGTAAGTGTTACCGACCCCATAGTAAAGTTATCATTCTTTTACCATGCCAGACGGAATGACCTATAAATTGTAAACTCAAAAACAATGACTGAACTGGTTTTTCCCACCATTTCATTGCCAATGTACTAAAAATAAAAACTATGGAACACCTGTTGTGCCTAAAATGCATGAATAACCCTAGATGAGATCCATGATGGTGTTGAATCCGAAAATGGGCGACTTCTGGATTGGTTTCGCCTGTTCTGCTACTTTGGGAGCTTTGCATAATGCGACATGGGCCCCACCATATATCTGCGTTCCAAAGCCAATAGCGCTCCCTCCTTATAAGACACCTGCAATGCGCCCACACAGCAGTTACACCCACATGTAGGGTATAGCCAAACTGGAAGAAATTGCTTAACCAATGTTTTACAGTTCTTTTTTTTTCCAGGATTCTTGTATTTGTGAAAACATTTTAGCTAAAATTTGCAGATTATTGGAGAAAAAAATTTTTTTACTTTCACAGCCTTATGCTAAAAAAAAATTTGTGATCACATGTGGGGTCTATTTACTCAATGCACACCTGGTTATATTCATTAAGGGGTGTAGTTTAAAATTAGTGGTCTATTTTGGGGTTGTTTATAAGTTTTAGCACCTTAGGGTGTCCCCAACCCTGAAATGGGCCTAATAATTCGTATTTGAAAATGTGACCTCAGAGTCAGGTAGGGTGCTACTTCCTATTTCTGGGGCTTATAGGTTGAGCCAAATACTGCAACTAGGGCCACATATGGGTTATATCTAAAAACGGCAGACCTGGGGGGAATTGATATTAGTTGCATTTCCTAGTCACATTTTACCGTATTTTCCTGTGATTAATGGATAAATATGTGAAAATCTGCAAAAAAAGTGACTTTTTGAAATTTCACTCCACTTGTTTAATTCTGTGAAAATAATATACTAGGGGTTTCAGACTTCCTAAATAGTGTTGTAATACGTTAAGGGGTCTAGTTTCTTAGATGCGGCACTTAATTAGGGGGTATCTAACATGCAGGACCCTCAAAGCCACCGTAAGAACTGGTGTTGGGGTCCCTAAAAAAATGTATATTGCAAATTTTCGAAAATTGTGAGTGGATTATTACTAATAAATTTCTAAGCCTCTAATGTCGTAAAAAAAAAAAGACATTTAAAAATTGATGCCAACTAACCTATTTAGTGGGACATATGGTAGATGCTAGTTATAAACTATTTTGTGGTTGGAATATTTATCCGTCTTGCACGCAGAAAATTTTGCAACTTTCCAAAATCGCTACTAATTTTCCAAATTTTCATGAAATTTTGATATTTTTCACAAACAAACAAGGATTGTATGGTAAAATTTCTTACTAACTTAAAGACCAATGTTCGACGAGAAAACAATCTATGAATCACATGGATAGGTAAAAGTGTCAAAAAGTTATTCTCACATAAATGGAACATGTAAGCATTTTCACAAAATAGGGCTGGGTCAGGAAGGCCAAAACAGGCTGGGTCCTTAAGGGGTTAATAAACAGAAAGTATTAGACAGCTGGGTAATACATGTAAAGAAATGTCCGCTCCTAATTATCCATTTGTATATGAAGAGGAGAGAGCTTCCTGTTATGCCTATGGTTTCTGTCAGACACCTCATGTAATTTACCTTTTATTTGGGTTTTTTTGGAGGATAATATTATTCTGTTCAAGAATGATCTGTTGCCTAAACTCATTAAATAAGAGCTATGGTGGAAGTGGAGGATAACGAGGTCCTTGATGAGGGCAGGAAAAGCCTCTTTTACTTTCCAAGGAAGAGAGCAAAGGCGTTTCTGTCCCATTCTGTCCTAGAATCTGTTTTTAAGAGAGAATGGACTGTGCCTGATAAGAAACCTGATTTGTACACCAAGTCTAAGCCCATACATGAGCTAGAGGAAGAGGATTGTGTACCCTGGGATACCCCTGCTAAAATTGACCTTGTAGTTGCTAAGCTCTCTAGGAAAGCAATTTTCCTGCAGAAACAGTCTCTTTAATGATGCAATGAGACAGAGGTGCTGAAATCTCCCTAAAGAAAATTAAGCCTCCTGTACTTCTTTGTGTAAGGCCTACCTAGCTATTACTACTAGTTGCCTGGGCTCTTAGAATCTGGTTAAGTAAATTTAAGAATGACCTGGAGGCTGGCACATCCAGAGAGCAAATTCTAGAACGGATTCCTGTCATGAAATCTGCAGCTGACTTTCTGTCTGATTTCTCCTTTGATGTTCTCTGTCTGTAATCTAAGGAAATGGCTCTCTTCAATTTCGCTGAATGAAGAAAAAGTGCATTTTTTCCAGGACATTCAGGGAACAAAAAAAGATTATAGGTCTGCTAACAGCCTCTGTAGATACATTGCATTGGGCCAAAGCCCAACTCAGACAAGTCATTCTAAACCCAGCCACCTTGTCCAGAAAGCTTTTGATCTATCCCAGAATTAATCAGGAGCTGAGATGGTGGTTAGAAAAGTGGAACACGCGTCCCCAGAGCAAATACCGGTCGGATTATCTGGTCAGATTAACCGGTTGGATTAATGCTGGCGATTATTCCTTCTGGCCCAAGAGGAAATGGTTTCAAACACTGTCAGAACTTTCGAAGAGAATTATCTTGCAGCTATCCCTCAGAGAAGATTTCTTACTGCAGAGAGGATTTCTACATCCAGATCTGAAGAAGCTTTACCTAACAGCCTGGATACTGAAAGAAGACCAGGGCCTATGCCAAGCAGTTATTAAGACTGATATATTTTCCAACAAACTCTACCCAAAGAGTTTATAACAGAGCGTGGTGTATCTTCTTTAGTTGGTGTGAAGAGATATTTCTGCATGAGAGATCCAGACTGCAGAGTTATTAAACTTTCTCCAGGAAGGTTTTAAATATAATACTATAGTCCATTTTGCTGCCTAAATTCATGCTCCAAGTTTAAATTCCCTCTCTGGGATCTAGCGATTGTTTTGAAGTGGTTGTCAGCAGATTCATTTAAATCGCTGGAAGAAGTAGACTTTACATTTCTGCCTTGGTAGGTGCTTCTACTAGTAGCTATCTCTGCTCAAGAACCCTATCTCAAAATATTACCAGATTGTATACGTCTTTGCACTGTCTTTCTCCTAAAGTATAAGTATTGTACAAAGTTAACCTAAACCAGGAAATATATTTACCTTCTTTCCCTACTCAATACATACAGGCTGGAGATGTGGATCAACAACCTCTATATGTTAAAATCAAAGTCTTTATATATCTGAACAGATCTGAGGCTCATTTTTTGTAGGCTGTAGTGTAATTTTTATTGGTAGTATTTCAGGATACATGTGGCTTTTTGATCCCTCTTTATTCCAATTTTTTGGGTATGTAAATAAACCAAAGAACCACAGTTTTGTTGTTTGGAATTTTTTTCCTTCTACGGTGTTTAGGGATAAATGATGCTGTATTTTAATAGATTTAACAACTAAGCGATGCCAATTGTGTCAATTTTTTTTTTCATTTGAAAAAATGGCAAAAAGGGGATGATTTGTACTTTTAATATTTATTATTTTTATTTAAAAAATTTTTTTTCACTTTATCACTTGATCCTCCCGAAGTATTTGACCACGGGGAGGCTGTCACGGCGCTCGGCGCTGAGGCTCGCCGCGGCCGTCCCCCTGCGCTCACGGGGTCCTTCTGCGTCTGGGTTGGAAACCCCGTACTCACCAGTCCCTGCTCCTGTCTGACAGCCGCAGCGCACGTGCCCATTGCTTAAGGCGCGCGCACGACGGCTGGACTGGATTTAAAGGTCCAGCGTGCCGTTAATTGGTTATTGACGGCCGCTGGTCCTACATAAAGTACACGCCCCCAACACTCTCTGCCAGTTTGTTGGTGTGCTTACCTTGCATCTAGAGTGTATTGCTGTTCTGTCCTGATTACCCGTGTACCAGTCCGCCTGCTTACGTTCCTGACCTTGCCTGTCTCTGACCACGAACCTCTGCCGCCTGCCCTGACCCTCTGCCTGTCCCCGACTATGTCTCTGGATTACGTCTTTGTACCACGCTGTACTCCGGCCGCCATCGCAAGCAAGTCACGTCAGGGGTAACGACCTGGTAGCCTCACGCCGCAGCAAGTCCATCCCGCTTTTCGGCGGGTTCTAATGAAAACCGGGGGCTACTTAGACTCCGTTCCCTGGCGTGGCTTAGCTATCACCGCTTGCGTTGGCCCAGCGGATCCACTCCTGCGTTACAGAGGCACAATCGTTTGTCCTATCTTCATCAGTATTATTGTACTGCTGTATACAGGCTTTTCATTCATTACCTATTACACCCCGCTTCCCTGATGGCAATTGGGTTAGGGGGGGTTCCTCATTCATTTAGATGCTGTAGATGCGATTGCCGCAGTGTTTTAAGTGTTAGCAGCAGGGACTGGCTCGATTTCTTGCGTTTAGCAGCAGTTGCTGGCTGTAATTAACACATGAGCTCGTTCCATACACCTTTCATGCCATTTAGACAAATGGGTATGTCCAAATGCATGACATGGTTAATACAGAACTGTATCCACATTTTCTATCTATTATATACTTTGTTAAACACAGTTTTGGATAAGGATAAAATTTGCTTACCAAAATCTTTCTATTAAGTCTAAAGGCAGGCACACAAACAGTAGTTGCACAGATTTTATTGCCTAGTATATAATTATTAAAAATTGTTAGTAAAAACCTCTTAGTATCCCAGAACATTATAATAGGACCATAAGGACAGGGCATGTTTTTATATGCAATGAATCTATGGGGTTGGTATATTGTGTTGCTTTTCGACTTGAAGAAAAGAAAAGTGTTGGTAAGCAAATATTATCTTTCCTTATCATCCTATAGTGCGGGGTGCTGTGGTGGTTAATAACTGAAACAGTTGTCATGGAGCATGCTGCGGCCCCTGTCTTGGACCACGGACGTACCTGGGCCTCTGCTGTAGCTCCAGTCCCTGTACCAGCTGCTACGCTCTCTGCAGCGGTGTCTGTTGTAAACTCACCTGTCTCGGCTCCTGTCCCTGCTGCGATAGCAGTGCCAGCTGCTGTGACCACCGCCTAGAATGTCAAATAGTCTCAAAAATAAGGGAATCTACTAAGAGAACGAAGAGTGACTTTTAATAACTATTTTTACTATTTTGCCATAGGCAAACTTAAACTCTGTCAGTTCTCAATCTATAAAGCATTAAAACTTAACTTTTATTATTTACAACACTTAACCTCTATACACACTTTTTAAAAATCTGATTTCTAACCTCTCAATTTGTCTCATAACTTTATCCCTTTCTAATTTTGAAGGAATAACTCCTTTTCTATGTTCAAAGCTGGTGGAACACCACCTATTGTATCAGCAGGGAAACCCTATATATACAGTGATTTGCGAACTGAAAAAAAGATTCCAAAACATCTTACTTGGCAATCGTCCCTAATTTGATGGGCATGAAGCATATAAGGTTTCCTTGTGAAACCCTCTGCAGCAGGTAACACAAAAAAGAGGTAGAAAATCACAAATTAAAATGCCTGACCTCCCCTCCCCTGCATATTAATACTATTTACTGCCATTGCACTCTTATTACCAGCATTCCTCAGGCAATTTCGCCATCTCCATAGCGGTCTTCCGCCCTATCTTACTATGCTGCCCATGCACATGCACTGCACCAATGGGCATTTCCGCTATTACTGCGGTGGACTTCCGCCCAGCTTCTCTCATATTACTGCGTCTGCGCGGCTCTCCTAGAACGGACAAAACAGAATACGTCCTACATTATGCGGCATGCTACTATCACTGATTAATTACGTTACAATAGAAATGTACAAATATGCTAGTACGGTCATGTTCTATTGTATCTAATTTACATAGTTGATACGAATAATAAATATATACATAAAGTGATCATTTATTCCCGAGCTGCAGCTGGCCTCATATGATTCATACTGATTATCATCATAAAATATTGAGAAGTTGAAGGATAAAGAGGGAGTATGAAGAGGGGAAATTTTTTTTTTCTTTTAAAGCCTACATTATGCGACATACTACTATCACTGGTTAATTACGTTACAGTAGAAGTATACAGATATGCTAATGCAGTCATGTTTTATTGTATTTGCATAGGTTAGCATAGAATTTACCTAGTCAGTAGGAAAAAAAAAATGTAAACTCTGGTACTTTTATAGTCTTTATCTTACCTATTGATTACCATTTGACCATATTTTTTTTACATTATTTTTGTTACTCAAAAGTTATATAGCGAATCAGCAGGATTAAATAAATGCTGAGAATGAAAAGCCTTCATTTAGGCCTTTAGGATTCACAGTATTGAGTCTGTATATCCATTTTGCCTCTTCCTGCAATAAAACCATATCCAAAACGTCCTTTCTTTCCCCTAGCTTTTTCACACAGATGCCCCAAAATTTTAGCACCTCTATTTCACCATTATGTACTTCCAAAATGTGTCTCGCTAGGGGAGTATCACCTCTAGTTTTAATGGTACTCAGATGTTTATAAATCTGACGACGAAACTCCTGTATGGTTTTTCCAACATAAATCTTAGGGCAGGTACACATAGCCCCATAAACCACACCTTTGGTTTTGCAATTGATAAATTGTCTTATCACAAATCTTCTCTTATCAATGGGATTAACAAAATCTTTAGTTTTCCATATAAATGGACAAAATTAACAATTGCCGCAAGAATATGAGCCTACCACCGGGGACTGTAACCATGTTACCTTGCTATCTCCCTCAAAATGACTATGCACAAGTTCATCCCTGAGATTCTTTCCTCTTCTATATGTGACACTGGGATATTTCAGAATCACATCAGAGAATACTGGATCTGCTTTTAGAATGTGCCAATGTCTTCTAAGTATACCTCTCATTTCATTAGCCCTATCATCAAAGGTACCTATACAGCGAATTTAATCAGTTTTTTCCTCCGTCGTCTGTTTGCTGATTAATAGATTCCCTCTGTCACTGGTCAAAGCCCTATTACACGCCTTCCTCAAACATTTTTTTTGGATAACCTCTTGCCTGAAATCGTGCATTTAGGTTTATACATTCTTGATTAAAAGCCTCTAGTGTAGAGCAGTTCCTACGAGCCCTTAGAAATTGACCTATTGTAATCCCCTTCTTGAGGGAAGGTGGATGCCAACTAGAAAAGTGTAACAAACTATTAGTAGCCATTTTTTTCTGAAATATTGTTGTCTGAATCTGCTTATTTTCATCCAATACAATTTGGAGATCCAAAAAATTAATTTTCTCTTGATGAATTTCAAATGTAAATTTCATCCCAATTTCATTATCATTAAGTATAGATAAAAAAAATCCTTAAATAATTCTTCACTACCATCCCAAAAAATCAATACGTCATGAATAAAGCGACCCCAAAATAAAATCCGATCTGTGAATGTTTGTAAGTGTTCAGAAAAAACAATAGCATCCTCCCACCAACCTAAAATAAATTAACAAAACTTGGGAAAAAAAAACTGTACCATGACTGTTCCCTATGGGGCCCGAAAAAAGGTGCATCAAAAAAAAAAAAAATTGGGGTGTGCCCAAAAAAAAAATTAAAAAAATGTAAAAAAAAATCTTTCAGAAAAATTTGGTACCTCTTGTATTAAAAAAATATTTAAATTGGCTTTCAGACCCAGGGTCATGTCTGATGTTTATTTTAGGGTTCTATGTTTTAAAACTTGAAAAGAAGTATACTTTAACTCATTACAAAATTCAAAAAATTTCCCCAAAAAACAGAAATCCAGTGTGGACGGGGGGGCTGGACCCAACACAGGGGGTTTTATTTTTTGGGGGCCACCCTATATACGGGAAAATTTTCCCGGCCTCTCGGACTTTAAATGCCCCCATTTTACCACAAAATACAGGGGTGAAAAAAGAACTGAAATTGTGTAGTACAATATAAGTTGGTCACAAAATTTGCCCGTCTAACATTTCATGGGACCCCGGGGTTTAAATAACCCCAAATCCATATCCCCCCCCAGCCCACACCCAAATTTACCCCCCTCCAGTTTCCCTTGGTTACGCACCTCCACCCTTCAAAAATAAACCCCAGAAACAAGAAAGAAAGAGTGAAACTACTTCGGGGGGTCGGGTGTTCCCTCAGTTTTAAAATTTCGGGACAAGTGGTTTACTGCCACTAACTTTTGCCGATAAAACTTACGGGACCCGCCATTGGAGACCACAGCTCAGGTAAAACCCTTTCAACAAAATTTATTTGGACCAAATAGAGGTCAGACCCCAAGTCAGGTGTAACCTACAACACCCCCCTTTTTGAAAACCAACATAGGGGGTCAATCATACATAAAAAAACTTTGAGACTCTGGGTTTCCCACTTATTTTGATAAAAAATGTTTAAGTGCCCAGGGACTTTAAACCCGTGATTAAATTCGGGCAGCCCTATGTTTATTTTTACCTCTCAAATCGAGCAATTTTCGGGGCCCTCTCACGGGGTAAACCGACCTCCATTATTAAAGAGAGAAAAAAAAAAAAAAACCCCCAAACCTGCAAGCTGCCTTCTTTGAACCCCTGTGAGGTGGAGGGGAAAGGGAAAAACCCCAAAAGGGGACCCCCCCCTTTTCCTTCCCATATAGGTTAAAATCAATGTACCCCAAAGAATAAGTATGTTTTGCACAAAAAACCCCCATTTCTAAAAAAAAACGTATGAAAACCTGGGTGCCAATTGGCTGGGCTGGGAAAACATGAAAATTATAAATGTACACAAAACAGACGCCCCAGCGGCCCCATTACTGAAAAAAGGGCATTACCCCCAAAAGGGAAATCCCTAAAAAAGAAATTTTATGCTATCTATTTTACATGAAAAAACTTTGAGACTCTGGGTTTCCCTTTTATTTTGATCAAAAGATTTTTTAAGCTCCCCAAAGATTTTCCCAACGTGATTAAAAAATCGGGCAATTTCCTATGCTTTCTTTCCCTTTCCCCCAATGAGCCAAAGGCCTCTCACTGGGTAAAACCGACCCCCTTTGATTCAGAGAGAAAAAAAAAAAAAACCCCCCAAACCTTGCAAGTGCCCTTCTTAGGGACACCTGTGAGAGTGGGCGGGGCAGAAACCAAAAAAAGGGAAGCCCCCCTTCCTTCCCATATAGGTTAAAAGCAATGTACACCGTAAAAACATGTTTTTTTGCAAAAAACATTTCTGAAAAAAGTATGCAAACCTGGGTGCCACTAGCAGGGTGCGGCCCCACATGTAATTATACATGTACACAAAACAGACCCCGCCCCGCGGCAATTACTGCAAAAAGGGAATTTTAAATGGGGAAATCCCTAAAGAAGCATTTATGTGTCTATTTTATACATGAAAAAACTTTGGAATCTCCGGTTCACATAAATTTTATCAAAAAAATGTTTAAGCGGGCCCCGGGCTTTCAAAGTGATTTCAAATTTGGGCAGTTTTCCCATGCTATCTTTACCTTCAATTTAGCCAATTTAGGCCTCTCAATGGGGCAAACCCACCTCCTTTTTTCAGAGAGAAAAAAATAAAAAACACCAACTGCAAGTCCCCTTTTTTGACAGCCTGTGAGGGTGGGCCCCGGGGGCAGAAACCCCCAAAAAGGGAAAAAAACCCCCTTCCCTTCCCATTTAGGTTAAAATCAATGTCACCCAAGTATAACGTTATGTTTTGCACACAAAAAAAATTTTTTGAAAAAATAACTTTTGGGAAGGAAGGGGTGCTTCCATTTTGGGTTTCTGTCCTCGGTTCTGTGTTTTTTATTTGTAGGCAGTCAGGGCCCCCTGCAGGCAGTCAGGGCCCCAAATTTAAAATTGTCAGGGCCCCTTTAGGGGTCAGGGCCCCCCTTGGGCAGTCAGGGCCCCCCGTAGGGGGGTCAGGGCCCCCTTTCATAAGCCAGGGCCCCTTTAGGTAGTTAAAAAAAAAAGAAACAGCCACTTACCTCGCTCTCACTCCCACTTCTGTGCGCTCCGAGCTGCCGCCGGCTTCTACTGGCGCCCTGCATAGGCGGCGCGGTGATGTGACGTCACCGCGCCTCCCACGTCACCAGTAGGGGCCGGCGCCTGGCAGGCTTAAGGCCTAGCGCCTTGGGCCTGCCAGGGTGATCAGTGAGGGGCGCTAGGGCCTCGGCCCGCTGACACCGTGCACCCCCGGGGAGTGGGGGACATTAGTCCCGTCTCTGAGTGCTGGGGGACGCAGGCCCGGGGCGTTCAGTAAAGGATGGGGGGGCCGGGCCCCGGGGGGGGCGGCACTGCTCTGGGGCCCACAATAGCTGGGGCCCCCCGGGGATCCACGGTCCCGGCGGCCCCCTATCCTTCGTTTTCTTTAAGATATGAAGGGATCCAGTGAAAAAGGGCATCGTATCGGTCCTAAGTGCGGGGGCCCTTTGTTAATTTATTTTACCTGAGAATCGGTCTTCCCTGGTTTTGGGGTACAACCTTATGCCTTTTGGAAGCATAAAAGGTGCAATGTAGGGTTCACTTTAACATAAATTTCTTCTCACCCTCAGTAATTAATTTTTCTCATTCCCAAACCCAAAACCCCTTTTTAATTCCTTTTAATACAAAGGGTGGGTCTTTGAAGCCTTTCATATGTTTCTGAATCATCAAGCATTCTCTTAACCATTGCTTGTAGTCCCTTTTTTTTAAGAGAAATGTTCCCTCCCCTTGTCATGGGCTTGATTACATCCCCCTTTAACTGTAATTCGAAATAGCTCGTATTCACCCTTTTTTTAAAATTTAAAGAAGATGGTTGTCGTCTGAGTGCTAGTTTCTTTATATCTTGCGTTACTACTTCCACAAACGTATCCAACAAATTATATTGTGATATTGAAGGTGTATTCCTAGATTTCGGTTTCAAATTAGTCAAGGGTATATCTAAAATTATAGGATCTCCTTCACTTTCGATCTGTAATTGTCCAAGATCGCCCAATGTTTTTTCCTCTAGTTTCCTAAAAATTTGCTCATTACTATTTTTCATTTTATGATATTTATGTAAGGCGAACTTTCTAGCGAAGAGATTGATATATTTAACCCATTCAAACTCATTAAATCTGGGCATAGGAATAAAGGCAAGGCCATATGCCAACACCTGTTTTTGATTTTCCGTTAGTCTATGGGAGGATAAATTAATCACTTGAAGTGCTTAGTCCTTTGTTATTTCTGATAATTCCCCTTCTCTCGATCTCTCAAGAGAATCCTTGGTTGTTCTAAAAAAAGGGGGTGCATTTGTTTTTTTTGAGTGCTCCTGAGATTGAAATTGCATTGTGTTCTCAACCGGTCCATTTTCCGTCACTGATGGCATATTTATATTGCCATTTGAGATCATTGCCTGTGCTCCCATACCATTGGCCACTATACCACAAGATACAGAAGAGGATAATGTATTTAATCCCATTGATCCTTCTCCTGATTGGCATCTCTGAGGGTTCTGATGTTGTACCGTTTGGGTAAATTATTTTTTATGCGTTTTCTTATTTGACCAACCTTTATTTTTTCTCTGTCCCTTCCTCCAACCACTTTTCTCACCCTTTGTTTGACTATTAATAGAAACTGTGGAAGATTCTTTTACAGCAGAAATTTCTGAATCTGACAATCTGAATATAAATTAGGTTTGTATGTAAATCTACTATTTTTACAAATACAAACCTGATTGTTATCAAAATCTTTCTGATCCCTCAGATATTTATTATGTTTCCTTTCTTTAATTTCTTCTCTCAGAGATTCTATATTTCGTTGTAGTTTTTGTTCTAATTCAGGGAAATCTGGATGGGCACGAAAGTTATTAATCTCCACTACCTCCTGAATATAATCCTTCACATTAATTTATTAAATGAAATTCGTTCATATTCTAACTGGGTATTTCATCAATCTCAGTAGCCCTCAGTCAGAGCAATTTTTCCCAGCCCTTTTAAAAATGGGCCCTCTAAATATGTTATTCGGTTCGGTCTCAACTAATCCTAATCCTCTAAACACAATTTGTTGTTATATATTCCTCCAAACTGGCCTACTGTTCCCAACCTGCCCCGAAAGTTGTTGTTTATAGTCTATATTTAATTTCTGAAAGGCTATATGGATAATTACCCGTATATACCAGTATAAGCCCGACCCGAGTATAAGCCGAGGCACCTACTTTTGCCCCTAAAAAAACGGGAAAACTTTTTGACTCGAGTATAAGCCTAGGGTAAAAAATGCAGCGGCTACTGTAAAGTTTAAAAATAAAAATGGATACCAATAAAATTTACATAGGCAGTTTAATATCCCCTATAGGCAATTATTAGGCAGATATATGGCCCTATATGCAGGTATATTGTCCCCAAAAGGCACGTATATGGCCCTATAGCCATGTAATAGGACAGTTATATGTCCCCCAAAGCAATTATTAGGCATGGAAATGGCCCATATACGCATGTAATAGCAGGTATATGGCCCCCATACGCAGGTATAGGGCAGGCTGGATAGGCAGGTATATGAGGGCAGGTATAGGCAAGCTGTAGGCAGAGTATAGGGCCGGCTTGTAGGCAGGTATAGGGCCGGCTGTAGGCAGGTAATATGGGCAGGTATGAGCACTGTAGCAGGTATAGCCACGTTTCTGTCCAGGCCAACCAGGATGGTGACGGCTGCATGTGTTGACAGCAGGGCCTTGTTGCCAACCGTTCGCCGTCCCGGCCACGCTTCACTTTCTTGCCCACAAATTCTACATATACGCCAATTCGGGCTCCTCGGTGTCTTAGCAAAGAACTGCCACACACCGCCGAGTAAATCGGATTTTACCGCCAACGCTCCGCAATGAGTGACTACTGGCCGCCGCTGCCAGCCGTCGCTGAGTCCCTTGCCGCTACTTTCTTGGCGCTGCAAGGCCGGTTTTTTAACCCCCCGTGGCCGCTTGGCGATTCCTTGGCTCCCGACCTAACAACTGCTGCTAATCGCAGCTGACGCTCACGGCCAGACGACCTACTTGCTGGCTCGCTGCTGCCTGACCGCGCAAGCTGCGCCCTCTTCTCCTGACGATGATGAAGCCCATGCCTCACCAGGCTCCCAAGTGCGGTCGGCTTCAATCATCATCTATTATGTGTTTCATCATACTCTGTCCTCATCCGGACCGTTCTTCGGTAAGCCTGAGGCTGACCTCTCACATCATGACCTACCATGCCAACTCTCCGACATCTATACTTTGTGCCGCCTACTGCGCGAGAAAGCAGGGGATAATTGGCCCCATTTCTTCGCTGGCCAAGTAGTTGCTGGACTAGCCCTCCTCAAATTGGTTCAATCCTCAGCTATATAGTGGCGCTCGAGCCCAACCACATAGTAGATCTCTGGAGTGAGGGAAACCGGAATGAGACAGAGGCGGGCTGAGACAGGTTGAGGCCGGCTACCCTCTCCCGGCCATTGCCAACCTAAGGGTTGTGTCTGAGGTTCCCCAACAGACCTCTTGTCTTTGCTGGGGTTGTTCAGATGTCATCTGGAGAAGAGGATGACCTAGTCAACCAATCAAGAACCTTGGATTGCTGAACAACCACAGCCGGCCGCTAGATACAGCGCAGTTGTGGTCTCACCGGTGACCCCTGCTGCGACGCCCCCCTGCAGTCTGTCGACCTGGCCTGTTCCAGGAATGGTTGTGACCACTGTCCACCTCGCATGTGCAGAGCCTCTGCCACCCTCTCTTTCTACACCGTTTGTTCTAAAATGTACAGACAGCTGTTTGATGAGGATATCTGTATATGATAATATACACCCTGTTTTGACTCCCAATGACCCAGAAACAAGCCTTGGGAGAACCCTTGGATATAAATTTGCGCTCCACAAATGGGCTAGGAAAAATTTATTTGTATGTCGTTTTAAAAAAACACTGTGTGGTCTTTACTAAATGTAAAAGCACAAACAGGCTTAAATTAACCTTCGGACATGAATTTAGCTACAGGAAAAATGTATATATTTTGGCGTTTAAAAAGAACAGTTTTATTTTTTTCACAAAACCAACAAAACAACGCTTAATTAACCAGGCTGGATTGTAAATTGCGCCAAAGAATTGAGCCCCACCAAAAATGTACTTTGTAGCGTGTTACAATTGCGTGTTATCTATGCCACACAACAAGAGATACAGTGTAAATTAACCTTTGCTTGTGTATTGAGGCTACAGGAAAAATGGTATATTTTTTTGGGGCGTTGAAAAAGACGGTTTTATTTTTGTCAGCACACCACCAGCAAAACAACGATTAATTAAGAACCCCTGGATGTAAAATTGCGCCAAAGAATTGAGCCCACAAACTAAGTAGCTTTGGTAGCGTATTACAATTGCGTGTTTTCCATTTCTATGCCACACAACAAGAGATACAGTTTGTAATTAACCTTTGCTTGTGAATTTAGGCCTACAGTCAAAAATGTATATATTTTGGCGTTGAAAAAGAACGGTTTCTTGGGTCAGCACACCAGCAAAACGAACAGCTTAATTAACCCCTGGATGTTAAAATTGCGCAAAGAATTGACCGCACAAACAGTAGCTTTGTTAGCGTGTTACAATTGCGTGTTTTTCTCTACTTCTACACGCCACACCAACAAGAGATTACAGTAGTAATTAACCTTTGCTTGTGAAATAAGGCAACAGGAAAAATGTAATATATTTTGGCGTTGAAAAAGACGTTTTCTTGGGTCACACACCACAAAACAACACTTAATTAACTCCCCTGGATGTAATTGCTCCAAAGAATTGAGCCGCACAACTAGTATTGTGCTTTGTAGCGTTACAATTGCGTGTTTTCTACTACGCCACACAACAAGAGATAAGTTTTGTAAATAACCTTGTGCTTGTGAATTAGGCTACAGGAAAAATTTATATATTTTGGCGTTGAAAAAGACGTTTATTTTGTCAGCACACCAGCAAAACAACGCTTAATTAACCCCTGGATGTAAATTGCGCCAAAGAATTGAGCCGCACAAATAGTAGCTTTGTAGCGTGTTACAATTGTGTGTTTTCTATGCCACACAACAAGAGATACAGGTGTAATTAAACGTTGCTTGTGAATTAGGCTACAGGAAAAATGTATATATTTTGGCGTTAAAAAAGACGGTTTTTTTGTCAGCACACCAGCAAAACAACGCTTAATTAACCCCTGGATGTAAATTGCGCAAAGAATTGAAGCCGAACAAATAGTAGCTTTGTAGCGTGTTACAATAGCGTGTTTTCTACGCCACACAACAAGAGATACAGTTGTAATTAACCTTTGCTTGTGAATTAGGCTACAGGAAAAATTTTTTAAAATTTTTGGCGTTAAAAAAAGACGGTTATTTTTGTCAGCACCCCGCAAAACAACGTTTAAATTTAAAACCCTGGATGTAATTGCGCCAAAAATTGAGCCGCAAAAAATGTGCTTTGAGCGTGTTAAAATTGCATGTTTTCTACCCACACAAAAAAGGGTACAGTTTAATTAACCTTTTTTGTGATTAGGCTACGGGGAAAAATTTTAATATTTTGGGAAAAAGAGGGTTTCTTGGGGTCAGCACACCAGCAAAACAATGCTTAAAAAACCCCCTGGATGAAAAATTGCGCAATAGAAATGAGCAGCCAAAATAAAGGGTATTTGTTTTGTAAAAACGTGTTTTTTTTAAATGAAACAACGGAAAAATGGCTTGCCCCCACTTGGTATTGAATTATTCGCTGCGGGGCGCACACGGGATTTCAGATCCAATACCCCAAAAATTAAAAAGAACTTTAAGAGAACAGTCCTGAGAAAAGCTGAGAACCCCACAAAAATCGCTATATAAAAATCAATTCTTAGTAAGAGTATCAGCCGCGGCGCCCCTTCCCTGATGGACAGTGAGGGGATGGAGCCCCGGCGCCCGCCCGGACTTACATAGTGGGGGTGCGTCAAAAGAATCCGCCGGTTGGGTTTGGGGCTTCCCCTCTGCAATTCAATTTGCGGCTATCCCCCTTTTTTTCCCCCCAGAGTGTTTTTGCCCCATGTGCGCCATGTGCTCGCAGCCATTTTATCAATAAAAAGACACTTTTTCACCCGAAGTCCCCAAAAAGTTCGACTTGTTCCAAACCCGAAGTTTTTGAAAATTTTAAAGAATTCCACTTCGTTAAACGATTTTCCTCTCAAATATAACTTAAACCTTTCTTCTCCACTGGGATTTTCAAACCCATTTAAACTTCTGTTAATCCCCCCTTTACTAAAAAAAACCCCCCTTTGGGGCCATTAGTTGCTCACTTCTGACCAGTCTCTAACCTATCCTTCATCTCTAAATTCTAGCAACGCTTGGCCTACTCTTACCTAATCTGCAATCTATCTGCTAACTTATTTTCATCCTATGCATTGGTTTTTTCACCTTACACTCCCCAGAAACGCTTAGCAAAAGCCCCAAAAAAATCACCCCACAGCCAAATCCAGAGCAACACCCCTTGTTATTTTTTTTGTCTTCTGCCATTTTGACACGTGGGTCACAACTTCTCCTCCATGCTAGTCCTTGACTTCCAGGACACCCCCACTCTCTTTGGGTTTTCTCCTCCTCCCCTTTACGCTCTTTAGTGTTCATATGCAGGTTCTACTTTCTTATCTTTTCTTGCTGTTGGGGTTCCTCGGGGATCAGTTCTACGTCATCTTTCCCCTTTTTTTTCTACAACAGCCTGTTTGGGTAAACATTAGCAATTTGGTTTTGTACATTTTACATAATGCCTCAATTATACACCTCTTCCGGACATCACTTTGCCCTGCTATAAAATTTCCCGTGATGTCTGTCCGTTTGTCCCCTGGCATCATGTCCTCTCTCTATCTCAAACTTCACTAAAATTGAACTTCTTTTCATTCCGTCATCTACTATCCAACCGCACCCTGCTATGCCTGTTTCAGTGTTTGTCACCACCATAACTCCTAGGCAGCAGGCCCACTGTCTTGGGGTTACACTAGATTCCAATCTGTCCTTCACTTCCTATATTCAATCCCTTGCCTGTTCCTGTTACCGGGCACCTTAAGATCATCTCCAGAATCCAACTCAAACTCTCACTGTAGCTCTTATTTTTTCTCATCTTGACTACTGTACCTCATTGCTTATTGGTCTTCCTTTTTCCAATCTGTCCTGAATGCAGCAGCCTGGCACTTATTTGTATATAGAGGTATGGTCTGGGTGGCAGGTGTTATGTAAAACACCCCATATTTATTTAACATGACTGGACCATTATGTAAACCAAGCACTTCTCACCTTTTGTCTCACCCATACAACCTTACAGATTGTAGGCTCTTGCGATCAGGGCCCTCACACCTTGGGACACATGTATGAAAACTGTCTAGCACTAAAACTCACTTGGTTACCCATAGAAACCAGAGCACCCCTTTTTTTCATATAGTGCTCTGGAAAAGTGAGAGGGGTGCTCTGATTGGATGCTATGGGCAACAAAGTGAGTTTTAGACCTAGACAGTTTTCATACATGTAGCCCCATGTGTCTGATCCATAAATAGCTTTATACTGTGTACTGTTTGTTTGTTGTCTGTACCTTTCCCTTCTAAATTGCAAAGTGCTATGGAACATGTCGGTGCTAAGTAAATAAAGATTATTATTATTTTTAGATTATTATCTACATGGGCATGCACATTAGTCAGTCAGCAGACTGGTGCTTCAATAATGTAGCCACCCACCGCCCTCTCTGAACAAAACATCACACTATGCAAAGTAGTGTGACACTGCATTTGGGGAGAGCAGTGGGCGGACACACTATAAAAGTAACAGCCACCTGACTAGCGACAGCCACCTAATTATCTATTGGGCATGCACACCGGGCAGGAAGCCCTCACTGATCACTGACTGGAATGGAATGTCAAAGACTTAAGGACAAAGAAATAATAATACAAATAACTTGTAAACACATCGAAAAAACATATATATTCTATATACAGTATATATATATATATATATATATATATATATATATATATTATATATATATATATATATATATATATATTATATATATATATTATATATATATATATATATATATATATATATATATGTATACTCATTAGCAAATAGTGAGCCTAATTAAAAAAAAGAACTGGACAATTTGTTCAACCTAGGGCCACATGTATGAACCTGTTTAGGTCTAAAACACTCTTTTGCCCATAGGTTGCTCTAAAAGTGAGTTTTAGACCTAAACAGGTTCATATATGTGGCCATTAATGTTTTAGATCTTGTTGATAAGTGTGATGTATACTGACAAAAGAAGGGATGATCAACTGTTGTGGAGTACGTTAGAACATACAGGAGGGAAAACAAACAAAAAAAAACCTACATTACATAACCTGTTGTATCTGTGGATATGTACTTAAAGGGAACCTGTCACATAGATTATGCCACCCTTGCTGGGCGCAGCAGAAGCTAGTGACAGACATGCTGTTTCCAGCGCTGTGTCCCTTATTCTGTAAGATGCTGTAGTTTTCGAGTATTTAATGCTCAAATCTTATTCATGAGCAGGTGTTAGCCCCACCCACCAAATGCTAGCCCTGCCCACTGACAGTTATTCACATGTGTCTGCCTATTCAAAGTAATAGGTTTATCAGTTGAGGTGGGAGGGGCTAGCCTCTGATTGGCGGGGTTTGAAAAAAACTGACTCTTTGAAGGACTCTTCGAATGACTCTTCTGGCTGAAAACTGCAGATTTGAGCATTAACCCCTTAACGACCTTGGACGTATGAGTACGTCCCAGGGCCGCTAAGGGGCTTTGCAGGGGGATCGATCCGCGACCCCCCCCCGCACCGCCGCCGGGTGTTAGCGGCAAATCGCCGCTAACATCCGGCAGTAACAGCGCCGGCGGGTGGCTGTTTTACCCATCAGACACCGCGGCAAAGATGGCCGCGGCGTCTGAATTAATGCCGATCGGTGCCGCGCACCGATCGGTGCGGTGATCGGCATCAGCGCAGCTATGCTGCGCTGATCCGATCACCGGGCATTGTGGTGGGGAGCCCTGTGAAGGCTCCCGTCACTTACCCTGGCCGGTTTGCCCCACTTCCGTCCGCAGACAGGAAGTGGGGAAACCGCCATCTTTGTACACCCTAATGCATTGCCTATGCAATGCATTAGTTTGTATTAACAATCGCGCCACCTAGTTGTCAAGCACCACAGGTGGCCTCAATTTTACAGTAAAAAAAAAAAATAAATAAAGTTTTAAAGTACACAAAAAAAAAAGTATTAAAAGTTCAAATCACCCCCCTTTCCCCATTTTACAAATAAAATCATTAAAATAATAAAAAAAGTTACACATATTTGGTATCGCCGCGTCTGAAAAAGTCGATCTTAAAA
>JAODAL010014557.1:0-87030 GCA_025379985.1 Phyllomedusa bahiana | reverse complement strand
TTAACGTCTTCATGTTCAAAACCTTTTCTGTGACTTTTATTTTGTTTAACTGTCTTCGATAAATCAGAAGATAGGACCGTCTTGAAATGACGACATGATATACCTTTGCTGTGAAGGGCTGTGGGTGTATCAGGGATAACAGCATAGTCTTCATTTATATCTTGTGTGATAGCACCATCATCTGAATATATCGGATGTCTCTCTGAACTCCTGCTACTGTCGTCTGCCAAACATAAAACTGATGTTATTATTTTTGAATAGTGTGACATTAAAATTATATATTTTTTGCAACAATTTTGTATAAAATATCTATACAAATGTAGTAGAAATTAAGCAATTAAATAATTAAGAAAATAATTTGAGAAATGTTGGAAAAAAGCCAGGAAAAGACAAGTTAAGGGGGAGGATACATTGGTGGGAGGATTCCTTTCCAGAGCCTATAGGTCCCCAGGTGCCAGAACAGTATGATTGCTTAGAGCTTATGAAAATGGAGGAAAATACACTTGAACATGTAACAGAGGACCCCACTGATGATACCAATTTTTGAATTCTGTAGGTAGGTCCAGATACTACCAGAGAGGATCATACAAAACCGGATATACAGGTAGACCCCGGGTTATGAACGGGATAGGGACTGTAGTTGAATTTGCATGTAAGTCGGAACAGGTATATGTACTAAATGTAACCCCAGCACAAAAGGTGTTTATTTTAGTTTTGGCCAGTGCAGGGAAGAGGTTTTCAATTTTTTTTGCTGTCTGTGCTCTTGTTAAGAAGATTTCACCTCAACTTGTTGTTCCACAGCTATTATCTGCTTTGGAACATGGAACTACAAATGCCAGCATGCCCCATAAGTCTCCATTTCTAACTAGGTGATAGATATAAGTCAAAACGTTGTAAGTCGGGGACTGCCTGTACATTTATAATACTGACTTAGGTAATGAAGAAGGAACCAATTTTACCCTTCACATCAGAGCAGGAGACAGAGCTGAAGGCATCTACTGCAGCCCTGTAAGCTTGTCATAGGTAAAATATACTCCAGTTATGCTTCCACCATTGCTCAAGATTAATCATCTCTTAATTCCATAGTTACATAGTTTGTTAGGCCAAAAAAAGACAGATGTCCATCCAGTTCAGCCTGTTGTCCTACAGTGTTGTCCAGAGAAAGGCAAGAACCTCCATGAGGTAGAAGTCAATTGTCCTCATTTTAGGAAAAAAAAATTATTTCCCAACTCCAATCTGGCAATCAGAATAAATCCCTCAATGACCCTTCTCCAGAATCCTATTATATTAATGGAAATCACAGATGTTACGATCCTGATACATTTCAAAAACACTATTTGGTTCAGCACATCCAAAAAACCTCTTAAAAAAAATAAACCTGGCTGCACGCTGTCGTGGCTGTAATATGAATACACATAACAATACCAGCAGCACACTATATTAGGATGCATGAAAAAAACAGTCCTGCTTAAAAACATGAAAGTTTTTTGAGGTTATTAGTTCACACTTTTGATCAAAACTGCTTAAGCCCACCTCCGAACTTCAACGGGACCTCAATGCAGGTGGGTCCTACACTACATTACACTAATGTTTTATTTCTCTTTCTCTTCTGTCCAGACCTACCTTTCAGAATATGAAGGCACCAGCTACTGAATACACTGCACTGATTTAAAAGCCTGTGAGGATGGGTGGAGTGAAAAACAACCATGATGGAGGCAGCCATTCCTCCCTAGTTCTGGACAGACCCCAGAGAAATATAACGTTAGTGTAACGTAATGTAGGACCCACCTGCATTGAGGTCCCGTTGAAGTTCGGAGGTGGGCTTAAGCAGTTTTTATCAAAAGTGTGAACTAAGAACCTCAAAAAACTTTCATGTTTTTAAGCAGGAATGTTTTTTTTTTAATGCATCCTAATATAGGGTGCTGCTGGTATTGTTATGTGTACGATCCTGATACATAACAGGTGTTTAAGCCAAAATCCTTACTCACATCATGGAATAAAAAGATGTTTTTTAAGAATTTAAAAGCTGTCACTTTGGAAACTGGATTTACTCGTTTGTTTCATTTCCTGTACTCATTGCTCCTATGGTACTTTCATGTTGGCATTGTTCTCCTTGGATCTATAATGATTGTGCAGCTTTGTTTCTTTCGTATGATCTATGGTATGGAGCACATGAGCCAAACCCAAAACCAAATGCAGCCCAATGTGTCATTTTATGTAACCCGCAACAGCTTAGGAGTGGAAAAAGGTCAGGACTCGGAAGTAGTGTTGAGCGAACAGTAAAAAGTTCTAGTTCGATTAGTTCGAACCTCAAACTTCTATCAGTTCGGTTCGAAATTCTATTCAAACTCGAACTTTGAACCCCATTAATGTCTATGGGAAAAGATGTTCTGGTTAATTTTTATACCTATATTGGTGAGGAGAAGCTGGAATTGCCATCCATAACAGTAAACTGGATACGTTGAACAACTTAGTGAAGAAAATTTAGCTCTAAGAATGACAGAAAAAAATTGAGAGGCTAAAATACTTCATTCCTTTCAATGGCTAACTGAAAAGATGAGGACAGCTTGCAAGCAGGGGCGTAGCTATAGGAGGTGCAGCGGTAGCAGCTGCTACGGGGCCCTGCAACCTGAGGGGGCCCAAAAGCCCCTTTGACACACAGGAGATTTGGAAACGGTTAGTTATACAATTACTGAACCCCCAAAACTGCAAAAACTGAACTTTTGGGCACGGATTATGATTTAGCAAATCCAAGCACTCTGTATAATATATTTCCATGTATATGAGAGTTAGGCATTATGTGAGCCTGCAAATATCACCAAATAACAGTTTCTGGGTGTGGGAAAGATGTAGCCAGCAATACCAAACTCCCTAACTATTGCTGTCTATGAAGAGGAAAATGCTATCTAACTAAGAGCAGTCTGTACAGAGTGAGCTGAAATGGCATTCACAAGGCAATACAGTGAAATATAGACAACATGGTCATGTGATTTTAGCAGCCAATGAGAGCCGTACACCTCAGTAATGAACTTTATGACACTTCTCTGTGCCCTGCACTGATTAGATGGCCGCCAAAGGTGCAGAAAGGTGATTGGATGGCTACCTAAAGTGCAGAAAGCCACTGAAAACGAAACTGAAAATGGCGTGTCAAACTAGAACTTTACTCGAATGAACATCAAAATGTTTGGTTTGAGATCTAAAAAGTTCGCTCAACACTACTCAGACGGACTTTCCCTATACGACAAGCCAGCGCTTGACAGTGAGGTGGTGGTGGCAGCACAGGGAAATGGTACCACTTAGGACTCCGAGCTCTGTTCCACACCTCCACACCACTCTACTCAGTAACTCATAAACGTTGGCATAGCTCTGCCAACCCACCTAAACAACCTAGATACCCTCTAAGGTTCTCTAAGGAAAAACATAATGCTGATGTTGTTCACAGTGAAAATAAGTTGGATGCCCCTGCTATGAAGGCAGATATAGAAGAGAGTTAAAGGGGTGTTCTCACAATGCTGTTTCACAAAGCTTGCTCTTCACAGCCAGTTTCAGGCTCAGATTTCTTGGTTAGGCTGTGGGTGGGTCTTTAGCAGTTGTTGGCATATCAGCTCTGCTACTCCGAGCTGTAGTGCACAAAGCTACAGAGAGCTAAATGGTTAAACTTTGTTGGTTACCTAAACAAGCTCCGGTTTTACGAATAGCCTTCAGCAGGGAGTGAGGGTCAGCATGTTCATACAAGACTGCTGAAGCAATAAGAGCAGAAAGAAATGGTCAGTAGCATAGGAAAGCTTGTGTAAAGAGGAAGGGGATAAAATCTACTAAACAAAGCAAAATTAGAACAGCAATATAATTGGTAATAATTAGAGATGAGCGAATTTCTCAAAAATTCGATTCGCCGACTTCGCCAAATTTTCCGACAAAATCTGTTTCGTTCCGAATTACTTTGGGATGAATCGCGTTTAATAAACAGCTATTTCCTGGCTGCAGAGAGCCTGTAGGTTGCTGTAGAACATTGTGCCATGCTTAAATATGCAGAGGTAGCTTGGTTTGGTCTTCATACAATGCTGTGTTTTAGTATGACACGCACATGACTGACTCCGCTCTTAGAATCTCTTCACTCTAAAATTCCCTGGCCACTTACCGGGGCAAAAGTGACCAAAAAACTGAAGCGGGAATGCAGCCTGATAAAGTCATGGCACGCCAGCTGGAAAAAAACAAGCTGGGGCTAAGATCCTACCATAGCGTCAAAGAACACAGTAGTAGGTTACTGGAGCCGCCACAGATCGCAGCACAGTAAGGGGATGATGGCAATAGCCACGCCAGGGCGGAATCTAAGTAGGTCCCGGGTTTCACCAGAGTCCGCCGCAAAGCGGGATGGACTTGCTGCTGGGGGAGTCTACCAGGTCGTTACCCCTGATGTGACTTGTTTGGGCAGTGGCAACCGTGGGTGTAGCGAGTTATAAAATCGAAGGCAAACTCGGAGTCGGGACAGCGTAAGGTAGGACAGCTGGCAAGGATCGTGGTAAAGGGGACGGAGGCAAGAGGTACTACACGATATACAGACGGGGCTCAAGGAGAGGCGGGGGCGGATTTTCCTGTCTGTAATTTGGACATACAATTCTCATTCTTCATACTGAAGAAGCTAAATCCCAAGCCAGTTTTGCAGCATTTGCTTGGGGTTCAGTATTCCAGTTTTGTACTAAATTCCCATCACTAATGGCACCGAAATGCAAAATCAAGCCCCTAAAACATTCCCTGTATTTAGGGTCTCCTTCAATTCCAATACGTTGCATTTCAACAAATTGGTGTCACACAGAAACGGATTCAAACTACCACGTTTATACTTATAATAAACTGCGTTGGAACCCTTTTTTTAGTTTTAAATTTAAGAAGCTGATGGGGGTTTAGAATTGCCTTGGCCAAAAATGGTTTCGGAACATAGCAAACTGACTATGAGGATTTCTGTATAGTATTTGAGTTTGTCCTTCCTCTCAGCAGCTGGAAAAAAGCCCCCATTTTTGGACGGTTAGCGAGGGTCCAAGAGGGTAGAAGCCAGAAGTCACCCCTCTGCGGATGGACTATTCGGCTGTCACTAGCCAGGCAAATCAGCATGCGCGGGCCATGTGCTCCAAGTGATTCTGATGGACTCCTGCCTCCATCTCCACTGTATCTGCCACGGTTCTTGGGGGTGCTTGGGGACAGTGGCACAATGACAGAGTGTGGAGGTCACGGCAGCAGCCACAGCAGCAGCATGGGGTCAACAGTGGCACAATGACATTCTGGAGGTGCAAAACAGGAGTAGGCCACAGAGTGGTACAATGACAGAGAGTGGATGTCACGGCAGCAGCAGCATGAGGTCAGACAGTGGCACAATGACATTCTGGAGGTCACGGCAGGAGCAACAGCAGCAGCATGAGGTCAGACAGTGGCACAATGACGCAGGTGAGGTCACGGCATCAACAGCACAGCAGCATGAGGTCAGACAGTGGCACAAGACATTCTGGAGGGGCAAAAATAGAGTAGGCCACAGAGTGGTCAAATGACAGTGTGGAGGTCACAGCAGGAGCAACAGCAGCAGCATGGGGTCAGACAGTGGCACAATGACATTGTGGAGGTGACGGCATCAACAGCAGCATCAGCATGAGGTCAGAGAGTGGCACAATGACAGGGTGTGGAGGTGACGGCATCAGCAGAAGCAGCATGAGGTCAGAGAGTGGCACAATGACACGGTGTGGAGGTGACGGCATCAACACAGCAGCAGAGGTCAGAGAGTGGCACAATGACACATGGGGGAGGTGACAGCATCAACAGCAGCAGCACATGAGGTCAAGAGTGGCACAATGACATTCTGGAGGTGGCAAAAACAGGAGTAGGCCACAAAGTGGCACAATGACAGAGTTTGGAGGTCACAGCAGGAGCCACAGCAGCAGCATGAGGTCAGACTGTGGCACAATGACATTCTGGAGGTGGCAAAAACAGGAGTAGGCCACAGAGTGGGACAATGACACAGTGTAGAGGTCACGGCAGCAGCAAGAGCATTAGGTCAGAGAGTGGCACAATGACACAGTGTGGAGGTCATGGCACCAGCAATAGCAGCAGCAGCATGAGGTCATAGAATGGCACAATGAAAGAGGGTGGAGGTGGATGACATACCAGTCCCTGGTAAAGATGGTGGTAGGCTGATGGAGAAACTGGCAGCAGATGTGTGGCATCAGGCGGGTGGCGGCATCAGAATAGTGGCTGAGGCAGGTAGTTTGAATCTAGACTCATTTCTCAAAGTTTTGGTGAGGCGTCATGGCTGATGTAATTTGACGCCTAAGTCATTGGTGTGTGGAAATCCTGGCCGATCCACGCCTGATTCATCTTGAAAAAGGTCAGTCGCTGCACATTTCTGGTGGACAAGTGGGTTCTCCTTGGGGTAACGATGCCCCCGCCGCACTGAACACCCGCTCTGATGCCACACTACGGGCCCGGGCAGGACAGCTTCTCCACTGCAAACTCGGCAAGTTGCGACCACACATCCATTTTTGGCTGCCCAGTAGTCCAGCGGATCTTCAAATTTTTTGGGGTGGCATTGTGCTGTCCAAGTAGGCCACCACCTGTTGGTTCAGGTCTACTCCAGGTCCTGCTGCTGCTGCTGGTGAGTGCCCTCCTCACTAGGTGGGTGAAGGAAGCTGCTAATCAGCGACTCTAGACTTAGGTTGCTGCTGATGGAGCTGGTAAATGCTCCTACCCCCCACCTCCAAAGCAGCCGTGGCAGTGGTACGTGAGTGCTGAGGAACCCCCCTGTCAGACCTGTCAGAGGAGGGATGATGCTGCACATCGGATTTCTCTATAGTATTTGAGTTTGTCCTCCCTCTCAGCAGCTGGGAAAAAGGCTCCCATTTTGGACCAGTAGCGAGGGTCCAATAGGGTGGAGAGCCAGAAGTCATCCCTCTGCCTGATGGTGACTATTTGACTGTCACTAGCCAGGCAAATCAGCATGCTGTGGGCCATTTGCACAAGTGACTCTGAGGGACTCCCTGCCTCCATCTCCACTGTATACTGCCACGGTGCTTGCGGGTCATCTGCCTCATCTTCCTCATCTCCATCTACCTCCTCCAGCTGCTCCTGCTCCTCCGCTCCTGTCACCTGGGTAGAAAAACCATTCATTTCACCAGAAAATGCTTGTGCTCCAATGTCCTCCTCCAGTTCAGTCCCCAACGGACTCCTGTGGCCGCGAGATGTAGTCGCCACTTCTCCAGTCCCCTGCCCAGACAGATTTTTCAGCATCTGTTCCAGGACATGAAGCAGTGGAATGAGATTAGTCATCCGTAGTCCTGGCGACCGACAAATAACGTGGCCTCCCCAAATGGCCTCAGAAAAAGGCAGGTGTCAAGCATGACCTGCCACTGGCTGACATCAAAGTTACACAGGGGAGTACTCCTGTCAGCCCGGATCATCAAAAAAAAATTTATTAATGGCCTTTCTCTGTTCATACATCGGTTCCAACATGTGCAGGCTGGAATCCCCAAAGGTGGAAAACATCGCTTATCAGCGCATGTTGGGGAGCGCCGTCTGCGTTACAACTTGAGGAGGGTGTGCCTGGCTTTGTAGGGAAAGGATGAAGTGCATGCACAGTTTCCTGGGCCCTTTTCAGAATCTTCTGAAGATCGTGGAAGACTTCAGGACCTTTTCACAACCAAATTAACAGTGCACCATGCAGGGCGCATGGACCATCCTTCCTCGGTGCAGCGCAGACACCATGTTCCTCCTATTGTCCGTCACCATGGTTCCGATTGAAGTTGGCGCGGAGAAAGCCACATATCGATTTCTTGCTGGCATGATGCCGAGCAGTTCCTCCCCTGTTGACTTCACTTGCCGAGGCAAGCCAGGTGTAGAACTGCATGACACCGCTGTGCCCTACACATGTGGTATGATGGAGCAGCACTTGTGGAGGCTGAGATGGTGGTGGTGGAGGAGGAGGAGGCGGGGGATATTGGGGCAGGAGCAGCAGTTTGACAACGTGGAGGGAAAGCGCCATCTCCTGTCCAAGTTGTTGGTGTGGCTGGGCAGGAAGCACATTCACCCAGTGGGCCGTAAAGGACATATACTGGCCCTGACCGTAGTTACAACTCCACACGTCCGCGCTGCCGTGCACCTTGGAACAAACCAATAAGCTCAAGGACTGGCCCACCTTCTGTTCTACATATTTGTGAAGGGCTGGTACTGCCTTTTTGGAAAAGAAATTACGGCTTGGAACTCTCCACCTTGGCTCGGCACAAGCCATTAGTTCTCTGAACGGTGCAGAGTCCACCATTTGGAAAGGGAGGGACTGCAGTACCAACAACTTGGACAGGAGTAAGGTCAGCTTCTGCACTTTAGAATAGTTGGACGAATTCTGTTGTCTCTTTGCAATAGCCTCGTTGAACGACTGCTGGCGCCATGAGTAGCGAGGAGCAGGAGCATCTGGACTGGGAGATGATGGCAAAGAGAAACAGCACCCTTCTGCAGAGGTGGTGTAGCCTTGACTGGCTGAAATGCCATGCGTGCCACTGGGCGCTGTTGCTGTGGCGGCAGCATGGACCACCCATCTGAGCCACGTTTCTCCCAGGCCACCGGATGGTGATGCTACATGTGTTGACGCAGGGCTGTGGTGCCAACGTTGGCTCCCTGGCCACGCTTCACTTTCTGCCCACAGATTCTACATATACCCATATTCGGGTCCTCCAGTGTCTTAGCAAAGAACTGCTCAACCGCGAGTAGTGATTTTACCGCCAACGCTTCGCACTGAGTGACAACTACTGCCGCTGCCTCGCTGAGCCCTGTGCCGCTACTTTTCTTTTTTTACCTGCGAAGCGGGTTTTCTACCCCATGGCCGTTTAGCTCCCGACCTTGCACTGCTGCTACCCTGCTGACTCACGACCACACTACCCACTTGCTGGCTGCGCCGCTGCCTGATGCACAAGCTGACGCCCTCTTCTCCTGACGATGATGAAGCCCTTGCTTCACCCAGCTCCCAAGTGCGGTCGGCTACATCACATCAATTATTGTTGGATTTTTCACTGCCTGTCCTCCTCAAAATCTTGGTATGCAGAGGGTGACCCCTCACAACATGACCTCCCATGCACTCTCCACATCTAAACTTTGCCGCCTACTGCAAGAAGAAGGGATATTGGGCCCATTTCTTCGCTGCCCAAATAGCTCTGACTGTCCTCCCTAAATTGTTCATCCTCACTGTATAGTGGCGCTGAGCCCCGACCACATAAAGTTTTTTCTGGCTGAGGGAACCGACGGGACAGAGGCGGGTTGAGGAAAGGTAAACCGCTGAACTGTTCCTAGGGCCATGCCAACTAAGGGTGTGTCTACGTTCCCACCGACTCTTGGATGGGATAGTCAGATGCATCTGGGAGGAAGTGGATGACCTAGTCAACCAATCAAAAACCCTTGGGTTGCTGGTCAACACACGGCCACTAGATGACACCGGCAGTTCTGGCCTCACCAAGTGACCCCTGCTGCGACGTCCCCTTTTCTGTGCTGCGACATGCCTGCTCCAGAATGTTTATCCACTGCCACTCGCATGTGAAGAGCCTGCCACCTCTCTGTCTGACATACTGTTTGTTCAACAATTTACAGACTCTGTTTAATGAAGATATCTGTATATGATAAATACACACCCTGTATTTGACTCCAAATGAACCCACTAACAGGCTTGGGTAACCCTTGGATATAAATTGCTCAAAATAAATGAGCAGCAAAAAATTAACTCATATGTGGCGTGTTAAAACGCTGTGTATTTTACTGACTACAAAAGCAGAAACAGGCTTAATTAACCTTCGGATATAAATTATGCTACAGGAAAAATTTCATCTTTGGCATTGAAAAACACTGTTTCTTTCACTGACTACAATAGCACATACACGCTTAATTAACCCTTGGATATAAATTTCGCAAAAGAAATGAGCAGCAAAAAATAAACTCTTATGTGGCGTGTTTAAAACGCTGTGTATTTTACTGACTACAAAAGCAAAAACATGCTTAAGTAACCCTTTGGATGATTAATTGCGGCAAAAGAAATGAGCAGCAAAAAATTAACTCTATGTGGCTTGTAAAACGCTGTTTCTTTTTACTGAATACAAAGCACAACAGCTTAGATAACCTTGAGATATTCATGTGCTCCATGTAACTGAGCAGCGAAGCATTAAAAAAAAAAATGATATGCACAGAAATGGACCCACACTGACTTCAATTCCAATACCCCACAAAATCAAAATTAGAACGGAAGAGAAGCAGTTTCTGAGAAAAGCTGTGACACCCCCCTAAAAATCGCTGTATAAAAGTAATTTCTTTTGGGTGAGATCTCTACTACTGCAGCAGCACGGCACAGAGAGAGGAGTGTTGAGTTCGCAGCGTCGCTCCCGGACTTATATTAGTGCGGTGACGTCACTGTATCCTGCGGTCCTCTGATTTGACTTAATCTCGCACATGTCATGAGGAGGTGTTCCATTTACTTCCTCCCAGAATTCTTTGCCCCATGTAACGCCATGTGCTTGCGGCCATTTTATCAATTAAAAACACGCTTCGTTCTCGCAAATTACCCCAAAGTTCGACTTCGTTCAGAACCGAGTCCACTTCGTTAGAATCAATTCGCCCATCTCTAGTAATAATCTTTATTTAACTTTATCTACATATTTAAGGCTATTCACTGTGGTGAGAAAACCCTTTAAGTAACAGGTCTTAAAGACGTACATTGGTCTGGGTCTATATCATAAGTGACTGTGGTAGGTCTGTACTGCAATGTAGATCAGGTTCCTTGGTGTATTCTATTGTATCCAGGTATGCTTTTGAGCAATGTTTAGATTCGCTGGTGCCATCTTGTTTTTATGTATGTGTATGAATCATACATGTGATGTAATGCACTTTTAACTCTACATTATTGGGTTTTTTGGGAGTGAATTGTACTTATTTGTGTTATTTGGCTTTAGTGACTTACACCCTGAGGGTACGGAGGCTGTATGCCTTATAGTTTTGTATAGGTGTTCCTTCTGTATCAAATTGGTAATAGGTGCAACCAGGACGACTAAATAGGGAATAGTAGTTGGAGAAACCAAAGAAACGTTGGCTAGCTCAAAGTCCTTGGGACGTGGCTATTTTAGTATAGCTAAAGGACATTTTCTTTAATAGAATATATTACCAAGTTTCTTATTTTTGCTTGAAATATTAATTTATGAAAAGTTGTTTATAATGGGAGGTACACTTTAAAAGGCTTATGTATTTATTCATGTCTATTACCTGGTGATGTGAGCGGCTGCTGATCCTCCATCTTGATGTTCTTATACAGATCCTTGTGTCCTTCTAAATACTCCCACTCCTCCATGGAGAAATAGATGGCGACGTCCTGACACCTTACAGAGACCTAACACACACAATGATACAGTCATCACTCAGACCCATCCAGTGGTGTTACTGTATAATGTCCTAGCATTCCCAGCAGTATCACCTCTCCAGTCAGCAGCTCAATGATCTTTTTGCTGAGTTCTAGGATCTTCTCTTTATGTATCAAGGAGTAGGGTAGGAGCCCCACGATTGGGCTCAGGATTCCTCCCCATCGTTCAGTCATAGGGGCCTGAGCCCAATCGCTAGAGGTCTTCTTTACTACTGTGTAATCCTGTTTAGGTAGAGATACATTGATAAATATCACTATAAACATTTCCAGAGCCCCCTCCCCTCTCCAGTCATATCATCTGTTATTACCATAGATAAGAATGAAGTAATGTGACATCATCAGAGCCCCCTCCCCTCTCCAGTCAAATCATCTGTTATTACCATAGATAAGAATGATGTAACGTAACATCATCAGAGCCCACTCCCCTCTCCAGTTATATCTGTTATTACCATAGATAAGAATGACGTAATGTGACATCATCAGAGCCCCCTCCCCTCGCCAGTCATATCATTTGTTATTACCATAGATAAGAATGATGTAATGTGACGTCAGAGCTCCCTCCCCTCTCCAGTCCATTATCATCGGTTATTTACCCATAGATAAGATCGATGTAATGTGACATCACAGAGCCCCTACCCTCTCCACTCATATCATGTTATTACCATAGATAAGAATGATTGTAATGTGACATCATCAATATCATTTACCTCTTCCCCCAGTCATATCATCTGTTTATACCATGATAAGAATGATGTAATGTGACATCATCAGAGCCCCCTCCCCTCTCCAGTCATATCATCTGTTATTACCATAGATAAGAATGATATAATATGACATCATCAGAACCCCCTCCCCTCTCCAGTCATATCATGTTATTACCATAGATAGAATGATGTAATGTACATCATTCACATCTCTTCACCTCTCCAATCATATCATCTTTATTTACATAGATATAAGAATGATTAATTGTGACATCATCAGAGCCCCCTCCCCTCTCCAGTCATATCATCTGTTATTACCATAGATAAGAATGATGTAATGTGACATCATCAGAACCCCCTCCCCTCTCCAGTCATATCATCTTATTACCATAGATAAGAATGATGTAATGTAACATCATCAGAATCTCTCACCTCTCCAGTCATATCATCTGTTATTCCCATAGATAAGAATGATGTAATGTGACATCAGAGCCCCTTCCCCTCTCCAGTCATATCATCTGTTATTACTATAGATAGGAATGTCATGTGACATCATCAAAGCCCCCTCCTCCCTCTCCAGTCATATCATCTGTTATTACATAGATAAGAATGATGTAATGTGACATCATCAGAGCCCCCTCCCATCTCCAGTTTTTTCTCCTGTTATTACCATTTATATTATTGATGTAATCGAACATCAGAGCCCCCCTCTCCTCTCCAGTCATATAATGTTATTACCATAGATAAGAATGATGTAATGTGACATCATCAGAGTCCCCTCACCTCTCCAGTCATATCATCTGTTATTACCATAGATAAGAATGATGTAATGTGACATCATCAGAGCCCCTCCCCTCTCCAGTCATATCATCTGTTATTACCATAGATAGAATGATGTAAATGTACATCATCAAAGCCCCCTCCCCTCTCCAGTCATATCATCTGTTATTACCTATAGATAAGAATGATTAATGTGACATCATCAGAGCCCCCTCCCCTCTCCAGTCATATCATGTTATTACCATATATAAGAATGATGTAATGTGACATCATTACATTCTCTTACCTCTCCAGTCATATCATCTGTTATTACCATAGATAAGAATGATGTAATGTGACATCATCAGAGCCCCTCCCCTCTCCAGTCATATCATCTGTTATTACCATAGATAAGAATGATGTAATGTGACATCATCAAACCCCCTCCCCTCTCCAGTCATATCATCTTATTATCATAGATAAGAAATGAATGTAATGTACATCATCAGATCCTCACCTCGTCCAGTCATATCATCGTTATTATTATAGATAAGAATGATGTAATGTGACATCATTAATCCCCTCCCTCTCCAGTCATATCATCTGTTATTACCATAGATAAGAATGATGTAATGTGACATCATCAGAGCCCTCTCCCCTCTCCAGTCATATAATCTGTTATTACCATAGATAAGAATGATGTAATGCGACATCATCCTAGCCCCCTCCCCTCTTCATATTATATATCATGTGTATTACTCACGATCCAATAGACATGTCTAATAGTGACATGTTATCATCAGCAACCCCCTCCCCTCTCCAGTCATATCATCTGTATTACCATAGATAAGAATGATCTAATGTGACATCATCAGAACCCTCACCCTCTCCAGTCATATCATTCTGTATTACCCATAGATAAGAATGATGTAATGTGACATCAGAGCCCCCTCTCCCAGTCCATATCATCTGTTATTACATAGATAGGAATGATGTAATGTGACATCATCAAAGCCCCCTGCCCTCTCCAGTTCATATCATCTGTTATTACCATAGATAAGAACGAGAATTGTGACAACATCAGAGCCCCCTCCCTCTCCAGTATATATCATGTTATACCATAGATAAGAATGATGTAATTTGACATCATTAGATTCTCTTACCTCTCCAGTCATATAATCTGTTATTACCATAAAAAAGAATGATGTAATGTGACATCATCAGAGCCCCATCCCCTCTCCAGTCATATCATCTGTTATTACCATAGATAAGAATGATGTAATGCACATCATCAGAGCCCTCCCTCTCCAGTCATATCATCTGTTATTACCATAGATAAGAATGATGTAATGTGACATCATCAGACTCTCTTACCTCTCCAGTAAGTTGGAAGATTATCTCTAGGGTGAGATTTAATATAGTTTCTGCCATCTTGTCCCTGTCTCTTTTCATCCTTGTCGACTCAACCAGGAAATGTATCTTTTATAGACAATACCAACAAATGGATCCAGTATTGTAGGAACCTGAATGGAGAGAAGATGAACAGATGTAAAAGCTACCAAAAAAACAAAATTGTTACGAACGTCCGGAACCCTCCTGCTGTTTCTCCTTCTCACTAGATCAGATGAGGCGGTTACTATACAACTGCCACAAAAAAGTCTAAGAACTGATCAGCTGACCACATGGCACATGGGGGCTTAATTAGTGAGAATGGTTGATTGCTTTCCCTCTATAAAGCTGAGCTTCACTCGTTGCTGAGATCTTGTGATTTGCTCGCATTCTTTTTCTAGTATCTTATGTATTATGTCCTTTTGTGCAAACAAGATGGGGATGTCCAGCCATCCAGGCAGGTGATGGGTTCTGTGTCTCAGAGATGAACGTTCTTTGGTCCAACATGTGCATATCAATGTAAGAACAAAAGCAAAAGACCTTGTGAAGATGCTGGTCAGATTGTGTCATCCACAATGAAACGATTACTGTATCAACATGGGCTGAAAGGCCACTCTGCCAGGAAGAAGCCATTACTCCAAAAGAAATATATAAAAGCCAGAATAATGTTTGCAAATGCACACAGGAACAAAGACCTACATTTTTGGAGACACATCCTATAGTCTGACAAAACTAAAATTGAACTTTTTGGCCATAATGACCATTGTTACGTTTTCTAGGAAAAAGGGAGAAACTTGGAAGCCTAAAAACACCATCCCAACTGTGAAACATGGGGGTCACAGCATCATGTTGTGGGGTTGTTTTGCTGCAGGAGGGACTGATGCACTTCACAAGATAGATGCCATCATGAGAAAAGAAAATTCTGTGGCAAAACTGAAGCAACATCTCAAGACATCAGCCAGGAAGTTAAAGTTTGGACGGAAATGGGTCTTCCTAATGGACAATGACCTGAAGCATACTGACAAACTGGTTACAAAGTGGCTTAAGGAGAACCAAGTCAATGTTTTGGAGCGGCCATCACAAAGCCCTGATCTCAATCCTATTGAAAATTTATGAGCAAAACTGAAAAGGCAAGTGCGAGCAAGGCGACCTACAAACATGGCTTAATGACACCAGCTCTGTCAGGAGGAATGGGTCAAAATTCCTACCAACTATTGTGAGAAGCTTGTGGAAGGATATCCAAAATGTTTCACCCTTGTCATACAGTGCAAGGGCAAAGCTACCAAATACTATTGAAATGTATGGAAATTTATAACTTTCAAGAAAGTGTTAGTGAGAATGCATATGTGTCTTTTTATGTAGTGTATGTAAACGTCTGGTTTCAATTGTAAGAACCAGTTCACACCAGTATCCAGAAAAGCCACAATACAACACAGGGGAGATTGCACAAATGCAAAAATACTGATAAACAACCACTCACACACCTACTGTCCATGTTGTATTGTGGCTTTTCTGAATACTGGTGTGAACTGTAACTTATCTACTGTGCAATTTCTTACTAGTGTTTGAGAAATTGTTCATTAATGAGTTGCACCTGTTATATTTCTTCCATGCAGCACCGGGGCTTATATTGCCTCCTACTGGGAATCAGGGTGGATAAAAATCAATGTTTTTTTAAAAAAAAAATAAAAAAAATCCGATTTTTTTATTAAATCGATTTTTTTATTATAAACGGATTTTTTTCAATAAACTGCTTTTTGAGGAAATATTTTACCATCCAAGGTTCTTCCATCATGAGATAAAGCTGAGTTGTTTAACTCAGTAGAATAAAGGCTGTATATGTGTAACATTCACAATGCCATGCTCTTCCAGAGGTTTCTGTAGGATTAGTGGGCAGTTTCTCTCCTATATTATCACAGACGCTCGCTTTACTTACGCAGTTCTCAAAACTGAATTTGACCGCAGAGGTCCAGCCTCTTCTTCACAGCAATAAATGTTACAACATGAACAGAGTTGAGAAAAAGACCTTAATCCTATTGTTCTACAAACTATGAATACAGAATAACCCCTTCAGTGCCAAGTCCAAGAAGTTAGACAATATGTTTCTGATTGTTTGGAGTGGAATAGATCTGCACAACACAAGAAGAATGTGAATCTAAGTGTGAGGAGGAGGAAGGGCAAGCAGCAAGAAAATGAAAGTGAAATTTGAGCACAATACTGCAGCATAGCCACAGACAGACAAGTCTGGATCTGTTTGTGTGTACGATCTGAGGTTTATTACATTCTTTCCTTATAATGCAGCAGGCGTAAAAGAGACCCAGTTTGGGAATATTTTAATGAAGCTCCTTCGCCTATCGGTAAGGCAGGCATGCGTGCAAATGCAAACGATGCAACAAAGAGATGCAGGCCTGGTGGCGCGAATGAGGCAACATCCATGAGAAGTGCGGTGATGAAGATGACCAAAGAAACACTTCTGAACAGGCAGGATCTCAGGTTGGTAAACATTTTTATTGAATCCTATTTCTAAAGACTGAACTGTCATGTGTGAGAAAAATTATATTTCTTATTATTACTGCATGTTACTGTCATTGGTACAGTTATGATTAGAAAAACAAATATTCCTTTTGGAGCAGGGGCAGTGATGTGTTGTGTACAATAAGCAGAAATTGTATAAACAATAAATAACAGCATTGACTTTTTTTGTTTATGGGGAATTCATGGATTCTGGAAACTATCCACCCAAGATCACCATCATCTGTTCTACAGTTTCAGAGTTATCCATCCAGGATAGTGCTTCATTAGCAGCAGCATCATCATCAGACACCCCAGCCACATATCACCATCACCCAAAAGAGAAGAAAAAACCTTTACCTCCTGGAACCACATAGATAGGTTTGTGAAAGAACTAGCAGATTAGAAAAAGAGTTGATTGATGAAAAAATTGCCAGTTTATTTATGCAACAACTCTTCTTTCCGTCTGACTGAGAACCCACATTTCATTAATATGGTTCAGTCACTGAGACCAGGATACAGTCCACCAGCAGAGCTGATGTTGCAGGGAAATGCTGGATCAAGTGTATGACAGAGAAATGGAGCAATGTGCAACAGCTCTGGAGGGTAAAATTGTTAACCTAAGTATTGATGGTGGAGTAATGTCACAATGATCTATTTTTATGTGCTTGTATAACAACTGAAGAAGATAAAGTCTTCCTTTCACATACAACTGATACGTCAGGAAATGCACTCACAGCAGAATACTTACAAGAAGTGGCAGTAAAAGCTATAACGACATTGAACAAAAATTCAAATGTCTAGTACGCAGTTTGGTCACTGACAATGCTGCAAACGTATCCAAGATGAGAAGAGATGTTAGAAGAGCAGGGAGGGAATACAAAGCTGCTAATAAACATATGGTTGCAGTGCTCATTTGCTGCACCTCTTAGCCAAAGACTTAAGTGTTCCGAAATAAAGGCTAATGTTGTTGAAATTGCTAAATACTTCCGTAATAATCATTTTGCTGCAGCAGCTCTGAAAGGATGGGTGGAACCAAGCTAACGCTCCCAAAGATGTATAGATGGAACTCTGTGGTGGACTGTTTTGAGCAGTATATCAAAAAAACTGGCCTATTCTGATGACACTTTGTGAAGAAAAATCGAGATAAAATAGATGGCACGTCAGGCCAAAATCCTCAACATTGGGCTTAAGAGAAATGTTGAACATATGCTGAGCTTCCTGAAACCCATCTCTCAAGCTTTAAACAAAATACAGAAAAATAGCTGTTTTATTGCGGATGCTGTTGAAATTTGGAAGGAACTGAGTGAACACTTAAAAACAGAACTACACATGGACAGAATTAAATTATAGAGTAACAAAGAATGGGACAAGCACTGACTCAGCTCATTTTTTGGCAAATATTGTCAATATCCAATATCAGGTCAAACCTAAGTGCTGAGGAAGAGGAGTTAGCTATGACATGGGTATCCGCAATCATCCTATTTAATGCCAACTATAATAAACTTCAGAGTCAAGGGGAACCATTCAAGAAATATATGTTTGCTGAAGATATTTATAAGAGGTCACACTAGTAAACTGGTGGAAGTCACTTAGCGCTTGGATTAGAGACTGTTAAAGTAATGATTTCACTTTTAACAGCAGTAGCTTCTTCTGCAGGCGTGAAAGAATATTCTCTTCCTTTGGACTCATTCATTCTAATTGAGAAATCGGTTGGGACCCAATAAAGCAGGAAAGCTTGTTTTTCTTTTCCAGATTATGAATAGGAACAAAGAAGAAGATGATGATGATGAAGATGACGACAAGTGAGCTACAGAGGACAGCAGGGACAGTAGTATTTAAGTTTTTCATGTGTCGGCTGGGCTGACAGTCTAAGTTTCTTAAAATATATATATATATTTTGTTTAGCCAAATTAGTTAACAAACATGGATGTTTGTTTAAGCAAATAACTTATGCTGTAATGTTGTTATTGTTTCAGTTGAATAAATCTATTTAAATTGTTATTAAGGTCAGGATTATTTTTCTCCTTCCTAAGTACAACAGAACAGTGGTGTCCAAATATGAATGATTAACCCATTAAACTGGGGAGAAAAAAGTAATATAAAAAGTGATTCTAAAAATCTTCATCTACTTGCATGTTAAAATAGCAAGAACTAGTTTAGGTAGAAACTTTGATTTAAATCACTGATTTAAATCAAGCCTTACTGACTAGTGATTTAAATCACGATTTAAATCAGTTAGATTTAAATCAAATCCACCCTGCTGGGAATAGTTCATTGTCCAGCCATTGAGCTGTATAGAATTGTGTTTTTAAGCAAATAATGTCCTATTTTTCAGTGATTTTTTTTTTTTAAAAAATTTATTTTTCTGTATCCAATTAATTAGAACCTCTTTGTCCTTACTTCTTTGGTTGCTTTAGTTCTATCTTGTTTCAGTTTTTCAATGTGTTCTTTCCTAAATTATCTTTGGTGGTTCTGTGGTGCTTGAATAGGGTCAACATGGTGAGGGCCATTGTTATGGGATTTGGGGTTTATCAAGGGATAAAATATTGGAATCTAGTGTTAGGGTAAGCATTAGGGACAAATTTTGGGAAAGTCAAAAAACATTATATCCTAACATGAGCGCTACAGGTAATTACTGGCCACAGTTTTGATACCACACAACTGCTTTTCTCTTACTTATCCTACAAATTTACTCCTAAACATGGCACTATCTTACCTCCTGTATAACATACCAGAGGTTACAGTATGGTCCTGATATATGATATACATATATACATGACACACGTACGGCTCAGCTACACGCAGATTACACATGCACATGTGTAATGTGCGTGTAGTTGAGCTGTACATGTGTATTATGAATGTAGCAGAGCTGTCTGTGTGTAATGTCTGTGAAACTGAGCTGTAGATATGTGTAATGGGCGTGTAGTTGAGCTGTGATTGTGTAATGTGTGTGAAGCAGAAGTGTGTGTGTGTATAAGGAATGTAGCTGGGCAGTGTGTATGTGTAATATGCATGTAGCAGCTGTATGTGTGTGTAATTTGTATATATGATATATATATGGACTTCGACCTGGATTTTTAATTGAGGTCTATGGAGAAGGTTTTACAGTCGGTTTTTGAAACCTTTTTATGGATAAAATGTTGGGGTTTTTTGTGTATTTTTTTAATAAACTTTATTTCACTTCATTTAAAGGGGTTTTGCCAGGACGTGCCTTATCTAAACAAAGCCACGCTGAGCTGAGAGAGACACAGCCAGAGAACAGAGCCGTGCATAAGGGATCGTGTGAAATGTTCACTCAAATAATCAAACTACAACTAGTGGATAATGTATACAAAAGACAACATATTTCTACCTGGTGCCTTGAAAGCTTCTTCAGCTCCCTTTCATCAGATAAGAAGTGTGCTCTGCCAAAGCCCAGCCAGCAGCTCTTGTCACTGTGTCAGGTCGTATCTAATGCAAGCTTTTAAGTAACTAAGGGCAGGTAAGGAAGCCTGTAGCTCTATCAGGCTGCAATTTTTGTAATCACATATATTTAGAAAAGTGATGAAATACATATTTTGGAGGATCCCACGTCAAAATTACATCGTGGCAAAACCCCTTTAAATATTTTTTAGTCTCTCTTAGAAGACTTTATGCTGAGATTATCTGATCACGATGGACTGTGTATACCAGTAATTATTTCCTTCTACTATAAGGCTGTCGGGCAATCTATTATACTGGCAATATCAAGCCCCGGATGCCATGACAACCTGTGGTGGTTCACGTCACTGACATAATGGGTGACCGCCTCCGACAAACCAGATCCCATCATCACTATTGACTGTGGCATCTAAATGGCCAGAATCAGCTCCTGGATATTAGAGTGACCTGAGCCTGCACGACCGGAGTCACATCCATGTACGTCAGTCAGCGGGAACAGAGAGGCATGTATGGAAGTGTGCGTTCAGAGGTTCAGGCCCAAAATAGTCCGGTCACAAGGGGGTTAAAAGTAAAAGAGGCAAAAACACCCACATACCTCCACCTGCAGGAGCCCTGTGACTGCTGTGTGCTGCCAGGACCTGTGGGAGGAGTCATGTGACTGCTGTGTGCTGCCAGGACCTGTGATGATGTCACATGGAGGGGAGGAGTCAGGCAGTCACATGATCAGGATTTAGGTAGGTGTGTGTGTGTGTGTGTGTGTGTGTGTTGTGTGTGTGTGTGTGTGTGTGTGTGTGTGTGTGTCTGTCTGTTGTCTGTAGCTGAGCCGTGTGTGTAACGTGCCTGTAGCTGAGCCGTGTGTGTGTAAGTGTCGTGTAGCTGAGCCTGTGTGTGTAAGTGCCATGTAGCTGAGCCGTGTGTGTAAGTGCTGTAGCTGAGCCGTGTGTGTGTAACGTGCCTGTAGCTGAGCCGTGTGTGTGTGTAACGTGCTGTAGCTGAGCGTGTGTGTGTAACGTGCCTGTAGCTGAGCCGTGTGTGTGTAAGTCCTGTAGCTGAGCGTGTGTGTGTAAAGTGCTCTGTAGCTGAGCCGTGTGTGTGTAACGTGCCTGTAGCTGATCCGTTGTGTGTGTAATGTGCCTGTAGCTGAGCCGTGTGTGTGTAACGTGCCTGTAGCTGAGCCGTGTGTGTGTAACGTGCCTGTAGCTGAGCCGTGTGTGTGTAATGTGCCTGTAGCTGAGCTGTGTGTGTAATGTGCCTGTAGCTGAGCCGTGTGTGTGTATTGTGCGTGTAGCTGAGCCGTGTGTGTGTAACGTGCCTGTAGCTGAGCCGTGTGTGTGTAACGTGCCTGTAGCTGAGCCGTGTGTGTGTAACGTGCCTGTAGCTGAGCCGTGTGTGTGTAACGTGCCTATAGCTGAGCCGTGTGTGTGTAACGTGCCTGTAGCTGAGCCGTGTGTGTGTAATGTGCCTGTAGCTGAGCCGTGTGTGTGTAATGTGCCTGTAGCTGAGCCGTGTGTGTAATGTGCCTGTAGCTGAGCCGTGTGTGTAACGTGCCTGTAGCTGAGCCGTGTGTGTGTAACGTGCCTGTAGCTGAGCCGTGTGTGTGTAATGTGCCTGTAGCTGAGCCGGTGTGGTGTTAATGTGCCTGTAACTGAGCCGTGTGTGTGCAATGTGCTGTAGCTGAGCGTGTGTGTGTAATGTGATGTAGCTGAGCCGTGTGTGGTAATGTGCCTGTAGCTGAGCCGCTGTGTGGTGTAATGTGCCTGTAGCTGAGCCGTGTGTGTGTAAGGGCCTGTAGCTGAGCCGTGTGTGTAATGTGCCTGTAGCTGAGCTGTGTGTGTAATGTGCCTGTAGCTGAGCCGTGTGTGTGTAATGACTGTAGCTGAGCGTGTGTGTGTAATGTGCCTGTAGCTGAGCCGTGTGGGGTGTAATGTGCCTGTAGCTGAGCCGTGTGTGTGTAATGTGCGTGTAGCTGAGCTGTGTGTGTGTAATGTGCCTGTAGCTGAGCCGTGTGTGTGTAATGTGCCTGTAGCTGAGCCGTGTGTGTGTAATGTGCCTGTAGCTGAGCCGTGTGTGTGTAACGTGCCTGTAGCTGAGCCGTGTGTGTGTGTAACGTGCGTGTAGCTGAGCCGTGTGTGTGTAATGTGCCTGTAGCTGAGCCGTGTGTGTGTAACTTGCCTGTAGCTGAGCCGTGTGTGTAATGTGCCTGTAGCTGAGCCGTGTGTGTAATGTGCCTGTAGCTGAGCCGTGTGTGTGTAAGTGCTGTAGCTGAGCGTGTATGTAATGTGCTGTAGTGAGCCGTGTGTGTGTAACGTGCCTGTAGCTGAGCCGTGTGTGTAACGTGCCTGTAGCTGAGCCGCGTGTGTGTAACGTGCCTGTAGCTGAGCCGTGTGTGTGTAATGTGTCTGTAGCTGAGCCGTGTGTGTGTAACGTGCCTGTAGCTGAGCCGTGTGTGTGTGTGTAACGTGCCTGTAGCTGAGCCGTGTGTGTAACGTGCCTGTAGCTGAGCCGTGTGTGTGTAACGTGCCTGTAGCTGAGCCGTGTGTGTGTAACGTGCCTGTAGCTGAGCCGTGTGTGTGTAATGTGGCTGTAGCTGAGCCGCGCGTGTGTAACGGGCCTGTAGCTGAGCCGCGCGTGTGTAACGTGCGTGCAGCTGAGCCGTACTTGTGTAACGTGCATGTAGTTGAGCCGTGTGTGTGTATTATGAATATAGCAGACTTGTCTGTGTGAAACTGAGCTGTAGATATGTGTAACGGGCGTGTAGTTGGGCTGTGTGTGTTGTGTGTGTGTATTAGGAATGTAGCTTGGCTGTGTGTATGTGTAATGTGAATGTAGCAGAGCTGTATGTGCGTGCGTGGCTAAGCTGTCTGTGCCTGTTATGGATGTGGCCATGGGCATAACCATAGCAGAGTGGGCCCGCCCACTCTGGTACAAGAACATTGTTCCTTTTTGTAGGGAAACAAGTAGTTGGTGGTTTTCTGCTATATAACACTACTATGTGGGTTCGCTGATGTATGGCGGTATTATTTACACCTTTGTTACTATTTTTGCTGCTTTTAGTTTATTGTCATTAGGTGGTGGGGCCCCATCTTTTTTTGCTATGAGGCCCTATGAATTCTATTTATGCCCCTGGATATTGCTAAGCTCTATGTGTATATTATGCATATAGCAGACCTGTGTGTCTAGTTATTTGTGTAGAGTACAGATTTCTGTTTGCTACAATGAAGGAAAGTATTTGATCCCTTGCTGATTGTGTATTTTTGCCCACTGACAAAGACATGAACAGCCTATAATTTTAAGGGCAGGTTAATTTTAACCTGAGAGATAGAATATCCAAAATAAAATCCAGAAAATCACATTGTACAAATTATATAAATTTATTTGCATTTTGCTGAGAGAAATAAGTATTTGATCCCCTACCAACCATTAAAAGTTCTGGCTCCTACAGACCAGTTAGACGCTCCTAATCAACTCTTTACCTGCATTAAAGTCAGCTGTCTTAAATGGTCACCATTATAAAAGACTCCTGTCCACAGACTCAATTAATCAGACTCTAACCTTTGCAACATGGGCAAGACCAAAGAGCTTTCTAAGGATGTCAGGGACAAGATCATAGACCTGCACAAAGCTGGAATGGGCTACAAAAACATAAGTAAGACGCTGGGTGAGAAGGAGACAACTGTTGGTGCAATAGTAAGAATATTGAAGAAATACAAAATGACTGTCAATCGACATCGATCTGGGGCACCATGCAAAATTTCACCTCGTAGGGTATCCTTGATCATGAGGAAGGTGAGAGATCAGCCTAAAACTACACGGGGGAACATGTTAATTATCTCCAAGCAGCAACTGGCACCATAGTCACCAAGAAAACCATTGGTAACACATTACGCCGTAATGGTTTAAAATCCTGCAGTGACCGCAAGGTCCCCCTGCTCAAGAAGGCACATGTGCAGGCCCGTATGAAATTTGCCAATGAACACCTAGATGATTCTGTGAGTGATTGGGAGAAGGTGCTGTGGTCAGATGAGACAAACATTGAGCTCTTTGGCATTAACTCAACTCGTCGTGTTTGGAGGAAGAGAAATGCCTATGACCCAAAGACACCGTCCTCATTGTCAAGCATGGAGGTGGAAACATGATGTTTTGGGGGTGGTTCTCTGCTAAGGGCACAGGACTACTTCACCGTATCAATGGGACAATGGATGGCACCATGTACCGTAAAATTCTGAGTGACAACCTCCTTCCCTAAGCCAGGACATTAAAAATGGTCGTGGCAGGGTCTTCCAGCAAGACAATGACCCAAAACATACAGCCAAAGAAACAAATGAGTGGCTCAAAAAGAAGCACATTAATATGATGGAGTGGCCTAGCCAGTATCCAGACCTTACTCCCAGAGACAACTTATGGAGGGAGTTTAAGCTCCGAGTTGCCAAGCCACAGCCTCAAAATCTTAATGATTAGAGATGATCTGCAAAGAGAAGTGGACCAAAATTCCTCCTGACATGTGCGCAAACCTCGTCATCAACTACAAAAAATGTCTGACTGCTGTGCTCGCCAGCAAGGGTTTTGCCACCAAGTATTAAGTCTTGTTATGACAATATGAGTTTTGGGATTTTATTTTGGATATTCCATCTCTCAATGTTAAAATTGACCTACCCTTAAAATTGTACACGTGCAGAGTTGTATACCCACCACAATCATCAGGCAGTTGGCAAATGGTTAAGGAGTAGACCTGTAGGATGGGTAAGAGAAGGGCAGTTGTGTGCTATAAGGCTTGGAGACTTCTCACCACAAGAGAGCGACTCTATAAGCTGATTGAGCCTTTTGAGACACTTGTTACGTTTTTAGCCTCGTTCCTCCAGCCTCGGCTTCTGATATTGGCTGGCTAATAAAAACAAGGATACCGGTACCCAAATCCTACCCATTCTCCATGACCCAGTACCAGTTTATGATGAATCCCCTGACTTGGTGTCACCGTTGAAAGTTTTATTTAAAAAATATTGTTAAACCACCCCTATTCACTCCAGCCCCGATGCTCCTATGTTTCCTTCAGTCTTTGGTTAGATTGTACAACAACAACATTGGTAGTGGTGGTGATACCGGCATATACATCATGTGACCACTGCTTGTGATGGTCTCCAGCGGTCACAGGTCATACATATTGTTAATGCTGCTGTGGCCGGTGATGGCGGAGCGCTCATGTGAGGATACAGTGCTCTGTGACCTGAAACATGGGGGAGCTTCCTATACAAGCTATTCAACCCATGTTGGATTATCTCTTATGAATGAATTCAAACATCTACACTGTAATATCTCCTCACATATTATCACCAGTAATTAATGCTGTTTTTGCATTTTCTCATCTTCTTTCCAATCAGGTCTCTACAGTACAGTATACTCTGATGTTGTCTAGATAAGATAATTATAAAATCCTCAAGTACGAATAGAGACAAGGACAAGATGGAGGAGATAATATTAAATCTCACACTAGAGATAATCTTCCAGCTTACTGGAGAGGTAAGAGATTCTGATGATGTCACATTACATCATTCTTATCTATTGTAATAACAGATGATATGACTGGAGAGGGGAGGGGGCTCTGATGATGTCACATTACATCATTCTTATCTATGGTAATAACAGATGATATGACTGGAGAGGGGAGGGGGCTCTGATGATGTCACATTACATCATTCTTATCTATGGTAATAACAGATAATATGACTGGAGAGGGGAGGGGGGCTCTGATGATGTCACATTACATCATTCTTATTTATGGTAATAACAGATGATATGACTGGAGAGGGGAGGTGGCTCTGTTTGATGTCACATTACATCATTTTTTATCTATGGTAATAACAGATGATATGACGGGAGAGGGGAGAGATTCTGATGATGCCACACTACATCATTCCTAACTATGATAATAGATGATATGACTGGAGAGGGGAGGGGGTACTGATGATGTTATATTATATCATTCTTATCTATGGTAATACCAGATGATATGACTGGCGAGGGGAGGGGGCTCTGATGTCACGTTACATCATTCTTATCTATGGTAATAACAGATGATATGACTGGAGAGGGGAGGGGGATCCACAAATGTTTGTAGTGATATTTATCAATGTATCTCTCCATAAACAGAATTACACAGTAGTGAAGAAGACCTCTAGTGATTTTGGTCAGAACCTTAAGTTTGACGGATGGGGAAAAACCCTGATTCCATTCACAGGGCCTCCACCTTACTCACTGATGCTCAAGAAAATCAATGAACAGAAGATTCTAGAACTCACCAACAAGATCACTGAGCTGCTGACTGAAGAGGTGATGCTGCTGGGAATGCTGGGACATTATATGGTAACACCACTGGAGGGGTCTGGGTAATGATTGTATCATTTTGTGTATCAGGTTCCTATAAGGTGTCAGGACGTCGCTGTCTATTTCTCCATGGAGGAGTGGGAGTATTTAGAAGAACACAAGGATCTGTACAAGGACGTCATGATGGAGGATGTGTACAAGGACATCAAGATGGAGGATCAGCAGCTGTTCATATCACCAGGTAATAGACATGACTAAGTACATTTCTTTTAAAGTGTGCCTCCAATTATAAACTGTTATGTTCACCAGAGACAGGTGGCGGGTGCACTAGGTTATCCACAAGCTTTGGCATATGCCAAGGAGTGGTGTCTAAGGAGCTCTATGTCTTCACGCTTTAACCCTTACAAGGGATCTTGAATGTGTTGCAGGAAACTCCCAGGCTGCTACCCCCATTGTGGTCACTCACAGCTGATATGCAGGAAAGGTACTGAGGGAATAGGCAGATACATGGTCAGGTCACAAGCAGAAAGTTAGGACAGGTGCGTTTTTTTTCGGAATTGGGAAACAGACCAAAGGTTAGGAAAGGCAGACGACAAGTTCAGAGAGCAGTGATCAGGAGAAGAGCTGAGATCAGATCTTGGAAATTGTCAAGCTGGCACACTAGCCGGGTAGTAGGTCTTGCCTCTGGAGCACTTGATGTTTGGAATTTCTCTGGCCTCAGAGATGTCTTCTAGACTTGTTTCTATAGACACAGGCTTCTTAGCAAAGCATTGGGAATTCACCAGAAAGCTGAAGCTTTTAGCAGACTGATTTAATTTGGCACAGGTAAAGATCTAAAACATCATGGGACCAGCTTTAGACAGATGTCTTTAGAAAACAGCCACACCTTGTATAACAGTTGGAACATAGGAGGAGGTGTGCTTTTGTCTTTCTTTGTCTTGCTCCAGAAGGTTCCTGTAATAGGAACTGACAGGTGTCTTGTTAGATACAGAGAAAATACAGGACTTGTGAATAAGTGACTGTAACGTCCATAGAAGAAGAGGATGTTGGCCATACTCAAAAAAAGAAAGGAGATGATCCAGAGGACTCGCTGTCATTGATATTATGGGAAAATTTTGCCCATTCTAATAAATTTGCCCAAATTTTTGGACCTGAAGAAGTGCCTACCGTAGAGGTACAAAACGCATTGTGCCACATAGCTTTAAACTATAGAAGCCAAATCATCGATTGAGTATCCCTATTTACCCGGACCAGCGCTAGTTATATCTGTCCCACCTAATGCACCAAACTACTTGGGATCCTAATGTTCTCCTTTCTAACAAATTTGTCCAGTCATCTTGATGTATGAAACAAAATGCTAAACTTAATTGGTCAGGACATTATTGGCTTGTTCTACTTATTGATTAGACTGTGAATGGTAGGCAGAAGAGAGGTCTAGCTCCACCTGCATCTGGGAGCACCTCAAAACTTAGAGATGAACTGGACTCACCAATTGGGTACTATTTGCATCGGTAGATAATGAAGAGAGAAGATATGCTTGAGGAAAACTGAGGCAAGCCAGGCAGTAGAATGTAGTTGGCCATCTTGAAAAAACAGACCACGATGACCCAAATGATGGCACATCCATCACCATGTGTATCTAGAAGGGTTCCAGCACAGGTAGTGCAGGAGGTGCAGGAGGCCAGCAGGCTTCTGTTGGAGAACTCTAATCTGAGCATAGACAGGACAGGCAGCTATGAAGTTCTTCACATCCTATGGAAGCAGAGGCTACCAATAATGTCTGAAAAGTAAATGGTAGAACTTGCATTTTTCAGTTCAGGCAATGACCTGCCAACCCGAAATTGTGGTTTAAAAAGGTTTTCTCACAAGAAAGATTAGCTTTCAACATGAAGGGGCAGTTAAGTGAAGACTGTTTATAAATACATTGGTAAGTAGATTTTACTTTAGTCATGATGAGATGAGAGATAGTCTATGTGCTGAGTGCACACACGTTTCTATGGTTACCTGGTTGCCTGACCATAACTCTGTTATCTGATTAGAGCAGAGAGCTTATAGAAGGGACTGTTGTCACCCCATAGATGGACTGAGCTCTGGAGAAAACTAATTATCTCAAACAAGATTACAGATAAGCCATTGTTATCAGTCCTCAAAGCACATGTCCCTTGTGTTTCCTGAAGAGATAAGATCTCCTGCACTCTTCAGTGTAACAGCTTAGCTATTTAGCCTGAGGATAGAGAGTGAGTGATAAGCTACTTGTGAAACAACATGCTAGGAAACCTGTTTAAGTCAGGACTTGTTTACTTTGGGCAGGGTGGACAAAGGTTTTCCTAGGGGTTATCTACCAAAGATGAATGGGGCTCAGATGTTCAGGGTCTATGATGTACTAGGACTCCGCAAAAAGTAACGTGGTCAGTGAAGTGACAAGGATATAAATGTTACACTGTCTTTAGGTTGTAAATGTTTTTTGGGTCTTTGTAAATCACTGGGTACTGTGAGAAGGCACAAGGTGCTGTCCTGGATGGCGGATATGTGTCACCAAGATTCTTAGTCTCAGTGAAGTAAAGCCTGCTAGCCGTTCGTCAGTATTGGTATGGTACTAACATTTGTTTTGGTTCCAGTAGTATGACTGCTAAAAGCAGTCAATCTGGGCCAGGCTTTTACTGGAGCAGTCTAAAGAGTAGGATGGGAAGACTGCTCCCGTTTATCCAGGCCCGGTTTTGCCAGGTCTACTTAAGGCAGTAAATTTGGAGAAACAGGGGTGTGGTTCTCAGTCAGAGAGTTTGCCTGACTTTGGAAGAGGTGGAAAGTCTGTGCTCCAGCCTACCGTATACCACATTCCCCTGATCTGGGTGGGGGAACGCACCCAAGAACTGTTGTACCCGTTGATTGTGAGTTATCTACACGGACTGTTTATTTTGTTTTGTTTGAGCTGACATTAAGCCCGTATGCATTTTTGTTTTGCTGTGCAATCTGTGGCTAAATAAAGGCCAAAAGACTTTAAAACAGATGCCGAGGGCAGTGTGTTTGTGCTACCACTGAGTTACATCCCCACTGTACCTAGCTTCCTTCAGTAGATGGTGCTATTCTTCTGTGCTAATTTGATGGCTAGCAACTCACAATCCTCGATAATGTAGCTCCTTTCTTGGGGACTAAAGATTTTAGAGAAAAACCCACAAATGACACTCTTTCTTTAAGATTTCCTCCAGAAAAAGACAGTGGTGGCCCTAACAGAGAAGGTGTTCACTTTTAGTAAAAAAAAAGGCCTCTTGGGATCAGGTTGATGTAGCATTATAGGTGGCATAAAGGCTTTTTTTGTTTTTAAATGGTAGAAGGCATCTTTGGCTTCTGAAGTCCCCTAATTAGGATTGTTGCCTCTCTTGGTGATGGTGACAATGGAAGCCACTAGAGTGGAGACATGAGGAATAAATTGCTAATAGTAAATGGCACACCCCAGGAAGTGTTGGATGACCCAGAGACCCACATGGCGAGGTCAGTCGAACATGGTAATTTGTTTCTCTGGAACCATCAAAAGCTCTTGGTCAGAAACGATGCACTCAAGAAACGGCAGGCCGGTGATCTAAAAAAAAGTTACTACTGGTTTTTCTGGAGACAAGAGAGGACTTGTCAAACATGTCTTTTGGGGGCTTCCAGTTTAGGAGAGAACATCAGAATATTGTCAAAGTAGACTGCCACACGGATAGAATAGGTATAGGAAGATGTCATTGATGAAAACTTCAGACCCGGCTAGTTAATTGCAAAAAATGAAGGTATACAGTGTCCATCCCCGATGTTGAAGTCTTCCATTTGTCGAATTCACAAATATGTAACAAATGATTTGCCCCACCGAGATTGAGTTTAGTAAGAACTTTAGCTTCATGAGTTTCAAAATCAATGGCAAGGGATATTGGTTCTTGATCATGATGTTCTTTAGCTCCTATATTTAAAACACAGATATATAGAACCATCCTTCCTCTCTACAAAGAAGAACTCTGCACCCGGAGGAAATTATGACATGTAGATGAACTGTTTTGACCCATCAGCCACCTAGAAAGTCACGCAGCATTAATAATGGATGAAGCCTTCTGCTCCTGTCTAAACATTAAGATCAGCTGGTTGCTATTCATCAAGACATCTATGGTGAAAATACATTTGATCAGAGTAACATAAATATAGAGTTAAATACCATATTATTTTTATAAGATAAGGTAATAATGATTATAAGATACACTTGATGGAAATATGACTTCAGATTTAGACAATGGAAAATACACAGTTGAGTCACATTATTATAACTAACAGCTAATATCCTTAGTGGTAGGTTGTCATGGGTAGCTGGAGCCATGCTAACTGCATCCCACAGCTGCTGACGGGTGCATAGGGGGTATCCGTAGAGCTAATATCACCATCAAGATGGTCCTACAGATGCTCAGTTGGGTTCAAGTCTGGGAAATTGGGAGTTCAGACTAGTACTTGGAACCAGTGTCGGACTGGGAAGTCTAGGGCCCGCAGGTGGAGTTGACTCTAGGGGCCCACCAGTTGAGCTGTTTCCAGGCCCACCAGTGGAGTTTATTTTAGGGGCCCACTCTACACTACATGTCTCCTATATTCTGCCTCTTTCTTTTTGCTCCTTTCTCTGCTTTTCTGCCTCTCCCAAGGATGGAAGTGCAGCTGAAAAACATCTCCAGGTCTACCATATTCAGGGGCCCACCAGGGGTTTCCCCTATTCCCCTGTAGGCCAGTCCAAGCCTGCTTAGAACCAACCAATCTCGGACATTTCTAGCCATCTGACATGTCTCATTGTCTTGCTAGACTATTTGCCACAGGAAAGACAATCAGCATGTATGAGGGTACATGGAAAAATTCACACAGAAAAGAGTGCTTGTCACATGGATGAGTGGGCCCATAGTATGCCTAAAGAAATTCCAACAGATCATAACGCTGCCATCACCAGCTGGTGTTCTTCCAGCAATGGTTGCAGGGTGTATTTTTTCAGATGTTTTTCTCCAGACATACCAACGTCCATCCATTCGATAAAACAGAAAATTTAACTTATCAGGGAAGGCAATTGGGTCCATTTCCGATACTGCCATGAAAAAGCCTTTTCTGCCAATGCAACTGGTTAGCATAGATGTTTTGACATCCGTCTTCTCTGGGGCCCCATACACAGTAGGGTTAGAAGAGGTGCAGTGACATCCATCTGCTCCAGGGTCACATACACTGTAGGGTTAGCAGAGTTGCAGTGACATCCGTCTTCTCTGGGGCCACAAATTGCAGTAAGGTTAGCAGAGGTGCAGTGACATCCATCTGCTCCAGGGCCCCATACACTGTAGGGTTAGAGGTGCAGTAACATCCGTCTGCACTAGGGACCCATACACAGTAGGGTTAGCAGAGGTGCAGTGACATCCATCTGCTCCAGGGCCCCATACACAGTAGGGTTAGCAAAGGTGCAGTGAGATCCGTCTGCTCTGGGGCCCCATACACAGTAGGGTTAGCAGAGGTGCAGTGACATCCGTCTGCTCCGGGGCCCCATACACAGTAGGGTTAGCAGAGGTGCAGTGACACCCGTCTGCTCCCAGGCCCCATACACAGTAGGGTTAGCAGCGGTGCAGTGACATCCGTCTGCTATGTGGCCCCATACACAGTAGGGTTAGCAGAGGTGCAGTGACATCCGTCTGCTCCGGGGCCCCATACACAGTAGGGTTCGCAGAGGTGCAGTGACATCTGTCTGCCCCAAGGCCCCATACACAGTAAGGTTAGCAGAGTTGCAGTGACATCCGTCTTCTCTGGGGCCACTATACGCAGTAAGGTTAGCAGAGGTGCATTGACGTCCTTCTGTTCTGAAACCCATACATAATACAGCTCACTTAACTATTGTATTGGACACACACCTGGTCGACCTGAGTCATGTTGGCGGTGAGTTGCTTCCCTGTAGAGTGTTCTCCACTCTCATGCACCATCATAGCTAACATTTAGCTCTCATATAAATAGCACTTGGTGCTCTGCTGTTTCCCGACACTTATTCAATATGGCACCACTTGTCCACTCATGAAACGCTTTCACTACAGCAGTATGTGAACAGTTTCAAACTGCTCAGTTTCACAAATACCACTCCTCCTCCCACGAAAGCCAATAATAATCCCTTTTTACCCATGAGAGCAACAAGCCTATCACGCACCTTATAAACCCACCAAGCCAGCTCACAAGATGTGACTTCCTTGATGAGCTACATGCTGCCAATGTCAAAATTAGGAAGTGGTCATAATAATAAAGTGACGTGACTGTGTAAAATATCAATATAATTTTTAACATTATATTATTCAATATAAAATCAGTTTTATTCTTGGCAGATGACTGTACCTGGAGCCCAGAGAGACAGCTGATGTCTTCAGATTTTAACCTGGATAATGGTGATATCACACAAGATACACATGAAGAGTATTCTATTATCCAAAATATAACCTCCGTCCTTCCTACTGATTCTTTTATGCAGATCCTATCTTCTAATTCACCACAGACTGTTAAACAAAGTAAAAGCTATGGGAGTGATGTAGATCAAAGAGCTAACACGACAGGGAAGCCATTTTCTTGTTCAGTATGTGGCAAATGTTATAGCTTTAAGTCACATCTTGTTAGACACAAGAAAAATCACACAGGGGAGAAGCCGTTTTCATGCTCGCAATGTGACAAATGTTTTACTGATAAATCAATCCTTGTTCGCCATCAAAAAAGTCACACAGGGGAGAAGCCATATGTATGTTCAGAATGTGGCAAATGTTTTATTCAGAAATCAAATCTTAGTAGACATCAGCGCTGTCTCACAGGAGAGAAGCCATATTCATGTACAGAGTGTGGCAAATGTTTTACTCACAAATCCACTCTTGTTGAACACGAAAGAGCTCACAGAGGGGAGAAGCCATTTTCGTGTTCAGAATGTGGCAAATGTTTTACTCAGAAATCAGTCCTTGTTCGGCATCAACAATGTCACACGGGGGAGAAACCATATTCATGTCTAGAATGTGGCAAATGTTTTACTCATAAATCAAATCTTGTTGAACACGAAAGAACTCACACGGGAGAGAAGCCATTTTCATGTTCAGAATGTGGCAAATGTTTTACTCAGAAATCAGTTCTTGTTCGGCATCAACAGTGGCACAGAGGGGAGAGGCCATTTTCATGTTCAGAATGTGGCAAATGTTTCATGCAGAAACCACATCTTCGTAGACATCAACGCTGTCACACGGGAGAAGCTGTGTTCATGCTCGAAGCGTAGCAGATGTTTTACGGTAAAATCAAATGTGCTCCTGGTGACGCGTTTCCAACCCACAGTAGTTCTTTTTCACAAACTTCTATACAAACACGGGTAAAACAATAGAAGTGTGCTCCAGGTTACACGTTTCCAACCTACAATAGTTCTTTTTCACAAACTTCTATAAAAAAAAATGTAAAACAACAAATGGGTGCTCTTGGCTATGTGTTTCCAACCCACAGTAGTTCTTTTTCACAAACTTCTATACAAACACGGGTAAAACAGATGCGTGCTCCTGGCTACGCGCTTCCAACCTACAGTGTCTCTTCTTCACTATGGCGGTGCAAAAACGTGTTGTCTTTTTTTAGGAGTTGTCCAGTCAATGAAAATTAAAGGGGTGTTCCTATCTCACAAACTGACCGCTAATTTGTTGTAAATATCCAGTAGGTATTGGTCCCACTTCTATTACCCGCACCGTTCTCGGGAATGGGTCCCTGAAAATCTCCATTCAAGACTAAGAGAACTACTCTCTATTCTGTTTTTATGGGAGTTCTAAAAACAAGTTAGCGGTTTGTTTGCCTGTATTCGGAACATACATAAAAGAGAATAGCATTTCCAACCGCTCTAGGGTGGAAATGCATAGCCAGGAGCATGCATCTGTTGTTTTACCTGTGTTTGAATACAAGTTTTTTTCAATATAGCTGCGATTTTAGCAATGTTGAAGCACCCATTACTCTTCTTGGAGGAACGTTGTGTATGATATTATTGACCGTGTGCCCTGGGCGCTTTAAAATAAATAACGTATACGTTTTTACATATGTTAATACATTTTGCACATTTTTACAAGTTTTTTCCATTTTTGGGTGAAGTATGACATATAGTGATGATTTTTTTTACGTTGATAAAGCATTGGTATCAGGAACCTAGTTTTTGGTGATCTTTTATCGAAAATTGATGTTAGTAATGTAGCAAATGTGATTTAAAAAAAAAATGTTAACCTCTTAGCACACTATAATGTATTAACATCTGGTGGTGTTAAATGGGTTTTATCACAAAGGATTTTCTTCAGACTCGCACTTCCTGGTCAGGATGTGGGTGCGCCTATAGCAGTGGTTGACATATAAGATCTGCCTAGATGAACCTGTTACAGTGAAAAATCTATAGTACTCAAGACTATAGATCTCTAAAGAGAAAAAAAAACACTACTCCCTCTTCTCTTTTATGGCTGTTCCAAATACAGGCAAAGAAACTGCTAACTTGTTTTTTTCAATTTAAAGTTTTATATATCATATTCTATGAACACAAGGTTCTACGCAACATAAAGATCATGAAATACAAAAGTTATGGAGTGCGTTCACAAAAGGAATATCACATTTCTTATGTATCAAGTCTATTAGATACAGATAAACAGTCTTGATGGTGAAGAAGGTAATAGGGAGGAGAGGAGGAGGGAAGGGGAAAGGGAAGGAGGTGACTAAAAGAGATAAAAAAAATGGGAGGGGCGGTTGGGGGGTAGAGGAGAGGAGCAGTGTTTTGCCAAGTTTTAACAATACAGGTTCGTGATACAGCTTTAAAGAAGATCAGTCAATTAAGGATATAACACGGCTTTATTTCTACAATAGTCCAATAATAAATCAAGTATGATAAAATGATAACATAAAATGATTACAGGAAATAGTGAGATATTATGTACAGTTTGTAAGAGAAAAATAGTTATTTACAAAGATTCTAAGTGCTATCACTTCACCTGCCGTGTGGCGTCATCGATCCTCTTCTTGCTTCAACCATGAGAAACCGGGAGAGAATGGCGTAGGAAAGAGAAAACCCGGAGGGAGGCAACACTGTGTGTAGATGTCTCTATCCCAGGTAGGCGGTTTCCTGGTTTTCATGGCTGATGTAAGAGATATATATATCTGACTAAAACAAAATGGTGGACACAACCTAATGCTGTGTCAGCTTGAAAAATGCCCATCGTTATTTGTCTATCCTACTTTCATGGAGTGGCCAACTACAGAGTTCAAAGTACCATATACAAACACACCTCTTCACAGGATTAGTCAAAAGCACACAGAAATCTGAACCAAGACAATGAAGAGTAAACCTTCATGTGTATTAAGTCAACTCATAAAATAAGCCAGACTTTGTGTAAAGAGGCTTGTTTGAGCACATTAGACTTTATCCCAGAAAAGGTGAAAGCATGGTAAAATTCTAGTGTGATCTAATATAATATGATCTAATCTGAGTATAAGAACGGAATGAAGGAATACATTATATACAGCAACAGAATACAATACATGCACCCTAAAAGATAATGTAAATATATGCAAACTTTGTACCATCAGAGCTGATTATATAAATTTGATATAAGATAGAAATAATTCACTATAATTTGGCTCAATAGTCATTTATTTGGATAGGGAAAGAGCCTTAAGTCAAAAACAAATGATTTTGTATCTCTGACCGCACATACATAATGGGTGTTAATGATCAATTCAGACTAAATGTCCAGTGGTGTGGAGCCCCCCCAAAAAACAGGTGAGCACCAAGTCTCAACCAAGAGGGATGTCCACCCCACCGGGTCATCTCTGTGTGAACACATATATCACTGATAATAGAGCAAGAAAACCTCGTATGATGACCACTCTTAATAAACAAGGAAAGAGAGAAAAAAAGAAAAACAAAGCAAGCAAAAAAGAACAAAGAACCTAACTACAACAGTTGGCTCAACGGTTGCACCGCATCTCAGAAGGAATGGTGGCCCAAAAGTAATCCCAACTCGACATTTGGGCCACTCCACATCCCAAACCCCCCCACCTAGACAAGAAGACCCTAATTCAGGAGCAGGTGAGATAACAATCAGATCCACAGAAAGTAATCCAATCCTCCCAGGTGTGCAGGTATTGGCTATACTGTAGTGGAGAGTCCGTTCTGAACTCCTCCAACCTTTGCAGAACATGAACCTCCCAAATGCAGTCTGCTATAGAAGGGCAAGTGGTGGATAGCCATAGTCTGGGAATGATTATCGTGACTGCGAGGATCAGAAAAACAAGAAGATGGGATCTAAGGAGGGCAATGGGAAGTGGGATATCAAAGAGAAGGACCGAAGCAGGGCAGTTTTGAATTTTTATCCCCGTGATCCTGTGGATCAAAACTAACACCTTTTGCCAGAAAGGCTGCAAAACAGGACAGCCCCACCAGACATGGGTCATGGTGCCTCTCTCTTTCCCACAACGCCAACATGCACTGGGGGCGGAGGGAGAAAAGGAGTGTAGCAGAGCAGGGACCCAAGTATTTTATAATTGAGTTCGTGAGCAATGGAGGACACCGATGACTTATGGGTGAGCTGGAAGGCTTTGGACCAGTCTTCCTCTGAGAGAGTCACATTAATCTCCTTCTCCCAACTGTGTTGGAAGGGGAGTTTGTCGCTAACCCGGTAACCACGTAGGAGTCTGTAGAGGTCGGATAGGGCTAGTTTTTAGAGTATCTCCCAAGGCACCATATTTCAAAAACAGTATGGGGCCTATGCACTGCCAGACTTTGTTTCCACCCTAAATAGAAGCTGCGGAGTTGATAGTAGTGGAGTCTAACAAGTGGGATCGCATTGGTGTCGCCAGCTATTTCCTCATATTCCCTCAAGCTATCTGGAGTGAGAACCCTATCAAATACCGAACTGGCAGCATCAGTCCCCCACATGCGGTAAGGGCCGTGGAGAGGGAGTCAGGGACAACAGGGTTACCCAAGAGCGGGGTGCAGGGACCACCTGTGCGGAACTGCGTCAGTTTAGAAGCGTAGGACCGAGGTCTGGGCAATCAGAGGGACATGAAGAAGAGAGCTTCTCGACAGCGCCCGGGGCGGGGAGCCAGGGCAACGCAGCTATGGGGGCCCCATAGAGCAGAGTCTCCAATTGTATCCAAAGTTTAAAACTATACCCCTAAAGGCATTCAAAATTTATTGCCACTGCAGCCAAGTACTAGTCTTGAAAATCAGGTATTGCCAGGCCTCCCTTAGCCTTCGGCAGCACCAACGTGGCAGCAGCTATTTTGGGGTGACCATGGGCCCAAACAAATTGAGATATCAATTTACGAAGGGTTTTGAAGAAGGGTCTGGGTAATCGGATGGGAATCGCTTGAAAGAGGTACAACAAGCGAGGAAGAATGTTCATTTTAACTATGTTTATATGTCCTAGCCAAGAGAAATCTTTTTTTGTCCCATTTTAAAAGATCTGTTTCATTTTGAAGAGTAAAGGAGAAAAATTTAAGTCAAAAGTCGTGTCTGGAGATGAGGGTCTGCGAATCCCAAGGTACTTAAAAGATGAGGTCTCCCATGAAAAATGGAATGCTGTTCTGAGAGAGGCCAAAGAGCGCTGTAGGATATTAAAGGCCAGAGCTGAACTCTTGTTCAGGTTTATCTTGTGATTACTATGGGAGCTGTATTCTCCCAACATCACTAATGCTGCCGGGAGGGAAGAGGAAAGGTCTGCAAGATAAAGGAATAAGTCATCGGCAAAAGCTGAGCATTTAAAAGATTGGCCCAAAAACTTTTGAGGAGTTGCAAGTAGATTATAGCATCCCTAGCACACATTTTTTGCAATATTCGCAAATTAAGTCGTTCTGTTACTCCAGGCTCAGGGATTTCAGCAAGGAGAAGGGAAACAATAAATTTGATGATTTGGTTGGTGATAGTCCTCATAGGAAGTCTATTTCCATAATCTATGCAATAATAAGAGATAAATACATCAAAGTTAAAAGTGATATTAGCTTTGAGAAATGGAGCCGCTGGACCTCCACTCCAAACGTAGCACCTGTCATACTTAGAGGATGGGAAACAATTAGAAAATGTATCATAAATGAGAAATGGTGTGAGACATACATCAAGATGGTACATTCTGCTATCTATGCATTCAATATTCCACCAAATGCTTCTTTTCCTGACCGGCTTACTGCATGTCCTAAATGTGGAGAGTCAAAAACTGATTTGTATCATGGTTTATGGACATGCCCTAGAGTCCAAATTTACTGGCAGAGGGTAAGGAACCTGGTTCTATCATATTGGAGGGGCCTTTGGTTTTGTCTCCTCTGTTGTTTCTTCTACATGATCAGGGAGAGGAGGATGATGATGATGTAGAGGTAGCAAATAGTATTCCCCCTCTGGTTCATATTGTGTTACTGATTGCAAAGAGATGTCTTTTGACCAGATGGCTGGAAGCCGATTTGCCATTAAATGAGATGATTTTATCTCAAAACCCAAAATTGTACCTCATCGCTGATCAGGTGTTTACGGAGCGACACAAGGAAACAAAAACGAAAGCCTTTTTTTAAAAAGTGGAAGTTATTTATTGACAAATTTTACACGCAAGAGGAAATAGATAAATTAATTTCTGTTTTTCAATATACCAAATGGTATCTTAGTGCAGCTTTAAGGGGCACTTTGGGAAGGTTGCAAACTAAGACTTAAAGTTATCTAGGACTCTGACATATAGGTGGCGAGAGAAGGTGACAAGGCACATAGGCACAAGTTCATGTATAGATTTTTGGCTTAAGTTAGGCTAGGTTATTTTTTGTTGTTAGAGATAAGTTATCAAGATTGGCTTATTATGAACATTGTATGTAGAAAACTAATGACGCTGTTATACATGTCCACTCCTATATATCTGTATGGATTGATTTTGCGTCAATAAAATGTTGTTTAAAAGATTGGCCCTTAACACAGATCCCAAGCACTCAGGGGTCACTGCGAAGAGCCTGCAACAGGTGTTCCATGACCAGTATATACAAGATGGGGGAAAGGGGACATCCCTGCCTGGTGTCATTTCCAATTACCAAAGGGGTGGACAACTCCCCATTAACCCTGACCTGAACTTGAGGTGAGGTATAGAGAGCCATTACCTTTCCACGCATTACAGGCCCTAAACCCAACAACTCCAACATGCCACCTAAGAAGGACCAAGCCACTCTATCAAAGGCCTTCTACGCGTCGAGTGACAGGAGAAGGCACTGGATCTTCTGTGTTCGGATATGATGTAGTAGGGAGAAAGTTTTGAGTGTATTGTCTCTCGCCTCCCTGGAGGGCACAAAACCCACCTGATCCAGATGAATGATTGTGTTGAAAAGGGGGCTAAGTCAGATCGCAAGTAATTTGGCGAAAATCTTTGCATCCGTGTTGATCAGAGATATTGGGCGATAGCTCTGGCACTGCGATGGATCCTTACCCTCCTTTGGGGCCACCACGATATGAGCCTTCAGTAAAGCTGGGTCAAAGGGGGACCCTCATGGAGGCAGCATTAAACGTTTTGAGCAGAGGTTGAGTCAGCTCCACTTTTAAAGTTTTATAGAACAGAGCCATATAGCCATCTGGGCCTGAGCTCTTCCCAGAGGGCAAGGATTGAATAGCAGCCAGAAGCTCTCCCTCAGTAAAAGGCTCCTCCAGAGAAGCGAGAGACTCAGCAGGAAGGGCCGGAAGGGCCGATTTAGATAAGTAGTATTGGAGCAAAAGAGGCCGGGAATCAGGGAAAGAGAGGTTGTATAACTTAGAGTAATAGTCGTGAATAGCTGCAAGGATGTCTTTAGTGAGATGAACCACCCATCCCTCCGAATTTTTAACCGAAGGAGCATAGAGCGGAGCCCTCTTGTCCCTCAGCGCCTTCGCCAAGAATTTACCTGGCTTATTGCTCCAAGTGTAGAATGAGCTGGAGCATAACTGACGGTATCTTTTGTGTCTATGGTCCATGAGTTGGAGAATGTCCTGGCGCTTTGGACAACGGCTCTCGAGTCAGACTCCAAGCCCGACACTTTATGTATGGTCTCCATGGAGGAGAGACTTGTCAGGAGGCTTTGGAGTTTAGCGGAGGCCTTTCTTTTGAGACGAGCACCATGCTTAATTAGAATTAATCTGAGAGTACATTTCAGGGCCTCCCACTGGTTTGAGGAGAGGTTGGGTCATTTAGGTGGGCAGAGAAAAATACATCAATCGAGCGCTATATTTCCGACAAACATAAAGAGTCGGATAGGAAAGTGTCATTCAATTTCCACATGAATGCTGGTCATTGGTAATAGGGCGAGGTCGCAGTGGATGGGGGCATGATCGGAGTGAAGGATGTTTCCCACCGAGGCCGACACTACGTATCGTATGAGGGAATGCTGTGGTAGGATATAATCTATGCGTGTGTAGGAGTTGTGGGGAAAGGGATAGAAGGTGTAATCAGGGTCATTGGGATGCAACAACCTCCACACATCAACCAGTTGCATGTCATAAATTTAGCTTTTTGACTCTATTAAGGGTGTGATAGGCAGCGGAGGATCGCCTTGTAGAAGAGTCTAGGAAAGGGTTCAGGGTAATGTTCAAATCACCTCCCAGCACTTTTTGGCCCTGGGCAAAGCCTAGCAGATTATCTTGCGTTTTGGCCAAGAAGGACAATTGGCCCGTGTTGGGGGCGTATATATTCACCAGTGTATAAACTTGACCCTGTAAGCTAATTATAACTAACAAGACTCTAGCATCCTCATCCCAATACGTGTCAAGGAGTGAAATGGGGAGTAATTTGTGGAAAAAAATTGCCACACCCTCAACTTTAGAGGAGGGGCTACTGTTATGGCACCAGGCAGGGAAGTATCTGTTTCGGAATGACTGGATATGGGAGGAGAGGAGGTGGGTCTCCTGCAGAAACACTATATGCGACTTATGTTTGTGGAGGTGGGACAGGATCTATGACCATTTTTCAGGGGAGTTGAAACCTTTAACATTGAGGGAGGTAAGGCGAATTGTCGCCATAAAGGCAACTAAGAGCTAAGTCAAGTGCAATGCCTCCTGACTTTAGAGAGTGCGGTGGGACGTAAAACCAGCCGGTGAGCCAATAACCAACACTTTACAATAAAAAAAAACAAAAGCAAACAGATATCTAACTGCAAAAGCCATTTGGATATCCCAAACAGCCAAAGCTACACAGGGCTTGAGCCGTATAGCGGACAGAGACCGCAAAAACAAAGAAGCAAAAAAGAGAAGGTTTCCGAACCACTAGAAATCTGCAGTACACAACCCTCCAGAGACCTCTGGAGATCAGGAAATGCGAGCGGGGGTCGCCCTGTCCGGAATCACCCCCCAGGAAGTGATGAAGGGGGAGAAGGAAGCCGGGAGGGGCAGAAAGTAGAGGGCAAGGGAAGGGGCATCCAGACAGGGCGACCCCAACAAACATAGAGACCAATGGGCTGAGGAAGCAGGATAGAATAAGCAAACATATGAAAGGGACACCAGAGAAAAACACCTGAACGTGCGGAGCCCTTGTCAGTATAGAGGTCATTACGTGAGTCACAGGGACCAAAATCTAGGGCATCGCAGCTATAGGCAGAGAATCCCGAGTGTCATGAGATCAGCCCCTAGGACTTAAGTAGCCGCCAAGGCGATCGGTATTAGGAGAAAGTTTAAGAATTATCAGGCGATGGGCCAAAAGAAAGAGAGGGGGAGAAAACCGGAGCAGACTCCAATTCAGCGGGATGATTGGCCTTCAACGATGAGCCCTCGCTCTCAGTGGCTGACTGTCTGAACCCTCTCTACGACGGTGGGGTTTCTGGGGTTGCGAAGAAACTAAGTGGAAGTGCATCCACTGATTGTCCAGTAGTGGCGGTCTCAAGGCGACAGGGTCTGCTGAAGAGGCTGAAGGCCAATCTGGGAGTGAGATAATAATCAAAGAATTACCGCTATTCCATAAAAATGTGAACACACATATATATGAGTCTTGTAATAGGAAAGAGCTCCCCACTTTTCCCAAAGTCCATATGTATGCATGCAGTTATATGCCAAGACTCAGTGGTATAATTTCACCATAAATCTTCCTTTATTGCATAAAAAACATCGCCATACTATTTTAGTTTTTAGGCTTCTGTTATACAAAAAGTTACTAACGTAACAATAGTAGTGTGTCACAAAAAACTGGTAGGTATTACCTTAGACAAGCGCTCTGCAAGGCGTCAGATAGATAGGAGTAACTTAGACAACCGGGCCGGACGCCGCAAGTGTGCAACGTTTCAGAGGACACTGCCTCCTTTTTCAAGCATGCGCGTTGAGTGATACCCTTCCTCCTTATATCACATGGTAATTAACCCTATAAATTACATCTATTTTAAAAAACTTTAAAATTAATTTCTTCATCAGTCCATTAGGACTTCTAGAGTCGAGTTTAACTATCCAATACGTTTCTTTTCTCAACAATTGTACTCTAACTGCTTCCGATTCATTTCCCTTAATGCCTTCAAGCACACACCACCTGAGATCTGATACATTGTGGCGATACTCAAAAAAGTGTCTAGCCACAGAATTCTCACCAAAACTCTTTGAGGTACCCTCTTATTTTTCTTTTTTGTTTTTGTATGTCTTGATTGCTGACTTATGTTCATTGATACGCAGTCTAATGCTTCTAGCAGTTTGTCCCACATATATTCGACACAGGGGCACTTTAACATGTAAATAACTGCTTTAGATTCACACGTAAAGAAACCCCTTATGGGAATGCTATGTCCTCTCATTGGATGTCTTATTTCTGCACCTTTAATGATGGGATGAACAATTTGGAACAGTTTAAACAGGGAAAAGTTCCCTTTTTTCGTGGACGTTAATACATTCTGTTTAGGCTCTTTGATTTTAATATCAGATGACATAAGTGTGTGACCAATTGTACGGCCTTTTTTGAAATGAACTTAGGTGTTTGTGCAAACAAATGTCCAATTTTTTCATCATTCTGTAAGATGTTCCAATTTTTCAAAACACATTTTTTAATCAATTTAGCATGTTGGTCATATTTAGATATAAAAAAACATTCTGTTCTCCTGTTTTTTATCAATTTCTTTCTGTTTCAACAATTCATCCCTCGGTATCATCATAACCTCTTGACCCACTTTTGTGAGTTCAATCTCATCATAGCCTCTTTCAACGAATTTTTTGATTAATTTATTCATAGATGTAGTATATAAGTCATTTGTTGAGCATATACGTCTAGCCCTAACGAATTGACCTTTGGGAATGCCCTTAATAGGTCTGGGGGGCATGAAAACTGTTCTTATGAAGAACATTGTTACGTTCTACTTTTTTCGTAAATAGCTGAGTTGTGAAACCATAGTGATTCTTATGTACTTCCACATCAAGGTATTGTATGCATTGTGCACTCTTTTCCATCGTGAACTGGATGAGAGGTACCCGTGAATTCAAAAATTCCAAAAACTTATCAAGCTGGGCTTCTGTGCCTCCCCACATCAGCATTACATCGTCCACATATCTCATCCACTTCACGATGTACTCAGAGAACCCAGATGCATACACATTTTGATTTAAAAACCTATCATGTACAGGTTAGCCACACTGGTCTGTCGGTGACCCCATTGATCTCCCTGTTTTTTGCAAGTATAGTTGGGACCCAAATCAAAAAAAATTTTCTTTGAAGAATTATTTCCAATATACCCAATAAAAAAAACCAATGAATGAGTTGTTTTGTCGGTCTTCTAAAAAGCCTCGGGGTGGCTTCCCTGCCCTCTTTAACGGGGATTTTGTTAAAGAATTTTAGGGGACATGTATGAAGGGGCTTTCCCCGTTTTCTGGCTTTTACACTGCGCCTCCCAGCCCGAAATCCGCTGTCAAACCAGTGTTGGCATTTCGGTGCGGCCCGCTGAAGGGGGGGGGCATGGGGCGGGGGGGCGCATGTGGGCTTTGGGGGCGGGATGCGGCGCGCTCGATAGTCCGGGCATGTCCATGGGGCTCGAAAAATCGCGGCGTCGGCGCTCCGACAAGCGACCTGTCTTTTTTTGGTAAAAAACCCCGGCGGGGAAGTAAAAGAATTGGAACATGCGGGGGAAGCGGTCAAAGATCGCGACGAAGTCTCGCCTCGCTTCGTGCGGGGGTTTTTTCCCAAAAAATCCCCTTTTAAAAAAAGGGCGGAAAACATGTCAAAAAAGAGTTAAATGTAAAAAATACAAAATAAAAAAAAAAAAAACTTTTTCCCCCAAAAACTTTTAGAAGGGACGTTCAAGAAATAGGTATTGGAAATTCCCGGGGAAATACAGTTTTCAAATCTGAAAACCTATTCTCATTGGTCGGCAAAAAACCACCAATCAGAAAGGGCGACAAAGTCCCATTCTATCCATACAGTAAAAGACAGAAAGAGTGATTGGCTACTAGGGGGAGTTGGTACCCCAGCCAATCAGAGGCAAGCTACTTCTCCCTTTATAGTCTTGGGAATGGGGCCAAAATCTCGGCCCAGCCCCGTGGGGCATAAAGTTTAAATAAAAAAATATATTTTTTTAATTTGTAATCTATCGATAAAGACAGAAACAATTGTAAAAAAAATAAAGCATTTTAAAAAACCCCCAAAAACAACGCGTTTGTCGCCGAGACCGGGCTACATAGGGAATTGCCTAAGAAAATTCCCGGGGAAATACAATAATTCAAATTGTTTAAGCATTCTTTTGGGGTCGGCATAAACCACAATCAATGGGGGAGAAAATGTCCCATTCTATCCTATGGGGGGAGAATTGCCCAATCGAAATAGGAGCGCAAAGCCCCATTCAGCCTATGGAGAAAAAGGGCCCAATATATTAAAAAGGGGGGGAAAAATTTCCCAAAAAAAAAAAGGGCGAAACTAGTGATTGGTTAAGCAGGGGGCTCGTCCGCTTGAAAATCAGACGCGAGTTTTTCTCATAGAGTTCTAGGGGGAAAAGAAATTCGACGAACTTGTGATTGGCTAATTCAAAACCCGCGAAAATTTTGGACCAAGGGGAGAGCGAAGCACGTCCTTGGGTTTTGTAAGCAATTGAAATAAAACTGTAATCCCCCGAAATCCTTTAAAAACTACACAATTTGTCCGATGTTTTATAAAAGGTCCAAATATTGGCTAACAAAAAAAAAATATTAATTCCCTAAAATCATTTTTTTTCTTTATTTCATGCACCCATACATTATCCTTGGCTAACGAAAAAAAGAAATAAACTGATTTTTAGGGAAATTAAAATATTTTTTTTTTCGTTAGCCACATATTAGGTTCCTTTTTTTTAACACTTCGTGACAACTTGTGTAGTGTTTTGTGATTTGGGGATGACTTTTTATTTCAGATTGCTTACAAAACCCCCTTTAGCGTCGCTCGCTTCCCTTTTGGCCAAAATTCGGCGGGGGTTTTGAAATTACCAAACACAAAACGCGCTCAAATTTCTTTTCCCCCTAGAAATCATGAGAAAGTGCTCGTGCCCTGATTGGCAACGGACGAGCCCCCGTGCTTCAACCAAACAGCTCGTTTCTGCCTTTTTTAGTATTTTGAACTGTCCCGCCTTTGAAAATGATTGGGCAATTTTTTCCATAGGCTAATGGGCTTTTTCGCTCCCATTCTGATTTTGGGCCCAGCTAGCGACCCCTGCTGTCAGGGCCAATAGCTTTTGCAGCCTTTTACTGTTTTTGAAATGTCCCGCTTTGGATTTGATTTGGGCCCCAAAATCCTCCAAGGTAGAAAGGGGCTTTTTTTGCTCTATTCTGATTGGTTAATTTTTTTATAGGGGGGAATGGGGGTTTGTCGTCCTTTCTGTTGGCAAACTTTTCCTAGGCTTAAGGGCTTGTCGCTCCTATTCTGTTTTGGCCCTTAACCCCCCAAAGGAATGATTTCAGGGGTTTGAATGATGTATTTCCCCCAATTTCCAATTCAAATTTTTGAATTGTGCCCTTTCCGATTTGGGAAATGTTTTATTTTTTAAAAGGTTTTTGTACATTCGCTCCTTTCTGACACGGTTTTCCCCCCTTTTTTAAAAGGGGATTTTTTTCGGGAATCACATCCCGCTCAGGAGGGGGGCGCTGAGACTTCTGTCGGATCTTCGATCCGCTTCCTCCATGTTCCGTCCGCTTACTTCGCCTCGGACGGAGGATTTTAGACCCCAAAAAAAGTAGAACGCCTTTTAAAGGCGATTTTTGCTTCATTATCCGCAGAATCTGGAATGTTTTTTTTGCCCCTCCGCCGCCGATCGGAAAAGATTTTCGGGGCAGTCCCCCACGGGCCTGTTTTTTCCAATTTCAATTATTTTTAAACCCAATTTTACCTATACAGTTCAAAAAGCTTTTAGAAGATTTCCGCATAAGGTATATACACACTTTTTTGTTACAAAAAGTTCAAAAATCAATAAGTATGATAAAATGATAACATAAATATTCCGAAAATAAAAAGGGTAGTAAGTCAGTTTTAAGAGAAAAATCATTATTACTAGTTATAAAACTTATCAGTTTACTGTATTGATCTTTTAATCCGCTAACTCCGCCATGAGAAAAACCCTGGAAGATGGGGGAAAACATCATGTGATAGCAGCAAAATCTAACCAAAGGATTTTCTGCCTTCATGACTGATGTTGAGATATATATCCAACCCCTACAAAATCGGCCTAATCGAATCTCTTTTGAGTATACAATGGTGTTTTGTCTACCTTGCCTATTCAATAGGACATGTGTACCAGTTAGTCCAAGGTAAGTTAAACAAGGGTTGATAGCCAAAAGGCTCACACACAGAAACCTGAAATACTAAATCAATGAAAAGAACATCTTCTCTGTCTATTTAGTTCTAACATACTACACAAAATGACAGTACAATAGAAGATACACTAAATAGGACTTTGTGGTGTGGTGGATGAAACAGGTTTTAGACGTATACCAGCAAACAATGAGTCAGTCGTTAGCAGATATTGCAATTAAAAAACAGAATATACATTTGATGTTATAAAATACAGGAATAATATATATCATTTGGTCTCATATTAGTCTTAAATTTGCTGGATAAGTGGCACGACAGCGACTAAGTCCACGTTACTGCACCACCACACCACTGGCGATCCATGGGAGCGCGGCGGACTTGGTACACCTAAAATGTATCGAGTCGCACATCATCGGACGGCGAAAGCATATGGCGCAGAGCCGCACCAGCGCCCATGTCCCCGCACTTCGCCTCATACGTGGCGAGGCGCTGGCGGACCTTTACCATGATACTGTTTTGAAGAGCATCTCCCGCCCGCCGGCACCAGCGACCGCGACATATATCTAGGCGCAGATTCGCGCGGGAAATACTGGCGGAAAACTGCGCACTAGACCGGTCGGGAGTTGTCACATACTGTGTGGCCCTTAATGGTCTTAAAGTGACCAAAAGGCAACCTGCATTGCTTCTATTGTATCGAGTGTTCTGTGAGAATTTTTGTACCTGTGTCTTTGAGACATATGTGGCTAGTAACGATCAATCTGTTTTTTAGAAAACTGTCTACAAAAATCGAGCCAAGGGGTTCCATAATGGAGTGTAACTCCCTGGAGACTATTTGGCCTTCCGGAGAGGTTGTTAATGATTTAGTGTATTTGTGGGGACTATGGTATAAAATGGTGTATGCCAGGGGTGTATGTCCTTAATGAGCATCTTTTTATTTGATCTGAGATGACGTTAAGCCTGAACTGCTTCGTCTTTAAAGGTTTTTGTGCTATAAGATGTTGTTTTTCCCTACAGTTAGGGATCCCTGTCTAAGGGAAGATATACATTGTATCCATTAGTTGTAAAGTTAAGCTCATCTATATGACTCTTTACCGACTTATCAAAACCGCTTGCCCCCCCTTTGTCTGCTTTTTAAAAAATAAACCCGCTGTTTCATCTTGTTGTAATCATTTTAAGCTAACTTTTCCTTCTTTGTTAGATTGTCATGGTCGATATTGTCCCTGGTTTCAGTGCTAGGACCCATCCTGTGAGTATTCGTTCATTAACTGTTTGTTCAAATTGACTTCTAGTGCAGCATTGCATCTAATATCTGGATCAAAATCACTCTTTGCCCGCTTCAATTTTCTGGGTAATGACGGTTCTTACTCACCATTCTTTATACCTCCTGTTGAAAAAATATTTTAATTCTAGGATTTCTGCAAAATTTTTAAAAGTTCCACCTGAAAAATCACAAACGGGCGTTAGTGAAAAAACCGGACAAAATTGGGTCTAGCTCCTTTGTTAATTACTAGAAAAATTGTGCTCTGCGCGGCAATTTATTGTAATACGAAAAGAAGTACTTAGACCATTAATCCTTTTATGTTTTGTCTTCTTTGGAGTCTCCCGACTTGTGCTTTATTATCAACGCTATATCTTCTTTTCCTCCACATCTGGCAACCACATTTAGTTCTATTCTTGGGAAGTTTAGATCCTCTAAAAAAATCCCTATTGGTTTCTTTGTTTGATCTCAGTTTGTGTTTGTTGCCCTGTTCTGACTCATCTAGATGGAGATGCATTACTCCGTACCACTTTCCATTTGTTGTCTTGATGGTGTTCTCAAGATTTTTCGTTTGTGTTTCTTTGAGGTTCTTGCTGCCCAGTGTTGTAAACCTACGACCATGCGATAGTCACTTGCATTGTCACGTTTCGGAACTTTTTCTCAGTTTATTTTGCATCTGCTGGCATTCTGAACTTCTCTATATTCGGTTTGTGATTTCTTGTTGGGTGTTTTGAATTGCTCTATGTTGGGACATTGTATTTTGGAATTTTCCTGTATTGTTGTATTTACCTCGTGTTTAATCGTTGATGAGTGTGAGCTGTATATGCTGTCATGGGAAGAATACATTAAGATTACATAGGGTATCTTTAATTAGCACAAACAGCGCTCCTTATATTTCATTGTATGGTAAGTATTTTGGTCTGCATGCGGGTGATCTTAATCCCCTAGGGATTCTCTTAGTTTTAATGTATTCAGTCAATAGGTGTGTTGCATGCCAAAGTAAGGGTTGATTTCCTTTTTTCTTGTAGCTTCCCTGACGCTTAGGATAGTTAACCCCCTTGCTACTTAACCGATTTTGGTACCTCATTCCTAGACCTGATTGCTGGACCTGTTTGCAAGTTCTCTTGTCATTCTGAATCAGAGAAAAGAAAAGCATGGTCGCACCGGTTGTGTCAGTGATTTTTAGCTAACTCTGCAGACAAGACTTTTTGTTATTTTAGTCTTCTTTGTCGGCGGTATTGGGAGTAGTAATGTCACAATAATCAAAGAATTAACGCTATGGCTTCATAAGAAAAATGTGGACACTCAGATACGTATGAGGTCTTGTAATAGGAAAGAGTCCACCACGCCTTTTCCCAAAGTCCATATGTATGCATGCAGTTATATGACCAAGATAAGTGGGTCTATAATTTCACCATATAATCTGTCCTTATTGCATTAAATAACATTTATTTGCCATACTATTTTAGTTTTTTTAGCTTAGTGTTATCACAAAAGTTTTGTACGTACAATAGTAGTGTGTCTCAATAAAAGATCTTGTAGGTTATATACCATTCGACACAGCGCTCTGCATAGGCGGTCAGATAGTTAGGTTGTAACTTAGAACCAAGCGGGGAACCCGGATAGCTCGCCAAAGTGTAGTGCATTACGATTATCAGTGGACACTGCACCTCCTTTTCAAACGCATGCGCGTTGAGTGATCCCTTTCTCCTTATATATCACTTGTTATTAAACCCTATATATATTACATCTATTTTTAAAAAAACTGTTTAAAATCTATTTTCTTCATTCAGTCCATTAGGAACTTCTAGTGTCGTGGTTACTATCACAATACGTTTCTTTTGTACTCTAACAATTGTACTCTAAATGCTTCCGATTCATTTCCTCTTAATGCCTTCAAGCACACCCACTGAGATCTGATACATTGTGAGCGGCACTCAAAAATGTTGGGGTCTAGCCACAGAATTCTCTGACATAACTCTTTGAGGACCCTCTTCTTTTCTCTTTGTGTTGTTTTTGTATGTCTGATTGGCTGGACTGTATGTTCTTTGATATACGCAGTCTAATGCTTGCTAGGCAGTTCTGTCCACATATATTCGACCACAGGGGAACTTCAGAACATGTAAATAATTGCTTTAGATTCACACGTAAAGAAACCCTTTATGGAATGCTATGTCCTATCATTGGATGTCGTATTTCTTGCCCTTTAATGATGGTCGAACGCCAATTGGCAACAGTTTAAAACAGGAAAAAGTGTCCCTGTTTTTTCGTGGATCGTAATAAATTCTGGTTTAGGCTCTTTGAATTTTAATATTATTATTATTTTTATTATTATTATTTATTTTAAAATAGCGCTCAGTTGATTCCAGTAGCGCTGTACATTCGAGCGGGGTTTTATACATTACATAAGTCAAACGAGAGTAATCGTGATAAGGGATAATGATCTCAATTTGCAGGAAACGAGGGAGAGAGGACCCCTACCCGCGAGGGTCTTACGAATCACAAGGAGGGGTGAAAGAGACAGGAGGTGGGGGCAGCATGTCTGTGGAGGAAAAGTAGTGCACAAGTTTATGCAAAGGTTATAGGCAAGACTGAAGAAGAAATGGGTCTTTCAGGTTGCTTTTGAAGCTCGGTGAAAGTGGAGGGAGAGTCTGATGTGTATGGGGCAGTGAGTTCCAGGTCGGTGGCCGTGAAGCACGGGAGAAGTCTTGGAGGACGGTTGTTGTACGTTGTGAGGAGGGCTGCTAAGGGGGTGAGCAGAGGAGAAGGTCCTGTGGAGGTAGCGGAGGAAGGAGAGGGAGAGTGCGTGGGGGAGAAATTTGGAAATTAGGGCAGATGATCGTATGGAGGGGAGAGGTATGGAGAGCCTTTGTAGGGTTGTATGTTTAGTAGCTCGCTTGCAATGAATTCGCTGGGCATATGGGAAGCCAGTGAAGGGAATGGACAGAGGGGAGAGGCAGAGGCAAACAGAACAGTAGCGACGGAGGAACCGAGGAGAGAGGTTTGGATAAGACGGGCAGCAGAGTTAAGGACTGGACTTTGGAGGGGTAGTAGCGAGAGGGTACTAGCTGGGATGGCCACTGTGAAGGGTCTGTTGGCAGTAGTCTAGTCGGGGATGATGACAAGGGGCATGGCACCAGCATTTTTGTAGTGTCTTAGCCGAGGAATGGAGCGGTATGCGCAGATGGATGTTTTTAGAGGTGGGACGGCGGCAGGCAGAGGTGGAGGTTTTGGGATGTTTTGTTGTTTGAAAGATAAGACAGAAGTCTAGGATTACCCATGACAGCGGACTTGTCAGGGACCCGTTTTATAAAAAGTGTAGAGCCGTTGACTGTACAATAGTGATGAATACAGGGGCAGGGGTTAGAGTTGGTGTGTTGGAAAGATGATGGAGTTCTGTTTTCTCACATTTAGTTTTAGGAGTCTATGACTAGAAGAAGGAGGAAATGTAGGGACAGTCAGTCAGGGTCGGGAGAGGTAGTGAAGTGACATTCCGGGGCCATGAGATGTAGAGTTGGGTATCATCACGCATCACAGTGGTAATGAAAGGCCATGTGAGGCTATGAGATGACCGCGAAGCCAGAAGGGTTGTAGAAGAGACAGTAGTTGTGGACCTTGAACTGACCCTTGGGACACCAACAGAGAGTGGCCGGGGGGAGGATCGGTGGAGCAAGTATGAGAGACGCTGATAAGTTCCCCGATCACAGTGAGGTACGAGGAGATCCTGGAAAGAGTCCGCAAAGTCCGTGATGCCGAGGGAGGAGAGGATTTGTAGCAGGAAGGGAAATGGTCATCAGTTTTCAAAGGCAGATGGTTAAAGGTCACAGAGGGAGGAGGCGACAGCGAGTAAGTGTGCATGAGGCTTTAGCAGGTTGTATTAGTTATTGTGAACTTTGGTTTGGGCAGGTCAGTTTCGGTAGATGGGTGGGTCTCGAAAACAGATTGGTGAGTGGGTCAAGAAGAGAGTTGGAGGTAGAGGTGGGAGGAGAGCTGAAGATAGACGTGCTATGCTAGAGAGTGGTTTGGAAGCACTATAAAGGGTGCAGTGAGAGTGGGGGCGATAGTTGAGACAGAGAAGAGGGGGTCAGTGGTTGTCTTTTTTTTTAGGATTGGAGAGATAGTGCATGTTTTAAAGGCAGAAGGAAGATGCCCAGAGGTTATGCTAGGCTGAAGTGCTGGGTGAGTGCTGGGATGATAGAAGCATCGAGGTCTGGGATAAAGGTGGAATGGTGTCTACGTGGGTCAGACTACAGGTAATGAGGTTGGATTTGGACAGTAAGGAGAGAGCTTGTAATGAGGGTGGACCGGTGAGGGGGAAGCCAAGTTTAAGGGGGGAAGAGCAAGAAACGAAATAAGAGCAGGTTGCGAAGGGTATTAAGATGAGGGTGGTGGGGGGCTGCGGATGAAGCTTGTCTCTGATGAGGTTGATCTTATGGAGGTTGTGAATGGCTAAGGTCTTTTGATGATAAGGAAGGGATGGGGGAGGAGGTGTTGGTTGACCGGAGAAGAGAGTTGAAGGTTTTGAATTAATGTGTCTGGGGGTTGGTGGGACAGGGAGGATATGAGTGTGGTGAAAATAGTTCGGTTTGGGCTGTGCCGGGAGTGCAGACCATTAAATGTCTGCAGTGTGTGTTTGTATAGGCAGATCCAAAGTCATACTAATTGGAGGAAGTGTTTTCTTTCCCAGCGGCCGTTCAGACAATTCTGGAAGCTCGCCTCAGCTGTTTGTAGAGTCTGTTGTGCCCAGGGTTGTCTGTTGATTTGCGGGGTTGTTTGTGTTTTGAGAGGATCGAGACATGAGTCAAGGGCGGTGATGATTGTCATGGTGCTGTAGATTAAGTGGTGGGCATGAGTCCTGGGTCATTGATATGAGGGACGATAGGGGAAAAGAGGTGTAAGAGAGTCAGGAGTGTGTGAGGGTTGAGTGGGATGGTTTTTGTAGATGGACCTGACGGAGGTCTATATGGACTATGAGACAGGAGGAGCAAGTGTGGGGGAGCAGATAGTGGTGAATTGGTAAGGAGAGGTTGTGGTCCAGATATAGGGTGTGGAGAGTTAAGAGATGTCGATAGGGGGCAATGTAGGGAGGCCGGGTTGAAGATGAATGGTCCAGTGTGTGTGCCTTCACTTGTGATTGTCTCCTGACCGGTCCATTGGGAGAGTTGAAGGGAGGAGCAGAGGGTGAAAGGGAAGGTTGTTGGAAGTCAGAGTGGGGGGTGTCGATTGGTATGTTGATAATTGAAGTCTCCCATGATGATAGTGGGATGTCGGGGTGGATAAGAAAAGTGGAGAAAGCCAGGAAGCAAAGGTAGGGTCAAGAAAGCCTAGTGGCGGGCTGGACGACGGCTCGGTAGACAACAGCACCTATGGAGGTCGGAAGGCGGGTTTGTACATGCGGACAGAGTTGAATTTCAAAGGAGAAGAGTTGGTGAGGGAGGGCATGAGGTGGTCGCGAGGACAATGGAGCAGGTGTCTGACAGGAGGAGGCTGATAACAGATGACATTACTGTAGTGTGTACCGAATTGTACGGCCTTTTTTGGAAAATGAACGCTTAGTGTTTGTGCAGATATACAAGCTATGTCCAACTTTTTTCATCATTATGTTTAGATGTTCCAATTTTATCACCACAAAAACACATTTTTAATCAGTTTAGGCATGTTGGTCAATTTTTGATTAAAAAAGAAACATTCTGTTCTATGTTTTTTATCAATTTTCTATCTGTATTAAACTATTATTCCCTCGGTGTGCATCATTGAACCTCTTGACCTCCTCTTGTTGTGAGTGTGCAAGTCTCATGATAGCCTCTTTCAAACGAATTTTTGGATTAATTTATTCATGTAGATAGATGTATATATAAGTCTATTCTGTTGAGCATATACGTATAAGCACCTACAGGAATTGACCTTTGGAATGCCCTTTAAAGTCTGGGGGGCGGCATGATAACTGTTACTCTGTGTGTGAAGAAAAAAACATTGTATCGTTCTACTTTTTTCGTAAATAGCTGGGAAGATATGTGAAACCATAGTGATTCTTCATTGTAACTGTTCCAATCAAAGGTATCTGTCATGCATTTGCGCACCGCTTTTCCCATATTGTGGAATACTGGATGAGACGGAGTACCACGTGAATTCAATAAATTCCAAAATATCTTATCAAGCTGGGTTTCTGTGCTCCCACAATCAGCAGTTACATAGTCCACATGTCTCATCCACATTCACAGATGTACTCAGAGACCCAAGATTGCATTACACCATATTGAGTGATACGAATTTAGACTGGTATCATATGAAATCAATAAGTCAGCATATCAGGACACATTACACAAAAACAAAAAGAAGAAAAAGAAGAGGGTACCTCAAAGAGTATTTGGTGAGAAATTTGTGGGCTAGCACTTTTTGAGTGCCGCCACTATGTATCAGATCTCGGTGGTGTGTGAGTTGAAGGCATTAGAAGGTAATGAATCGGAAGCAGTTAGGAGTATCAATTGTGAGAAAAAGTAAACGGTATTGCGATAAGTTAACTCGACCTCTAGAAGGTCCTAATTGGACCTGAATTGAAGAAATTAATTTTAAAGTTTTTTTAAAATAGATGTAATATTTATTGGCGTTAAGATTTTCCATGGTTGATATATAAGGAGGAAGGGATTCACTCAACGCTACTTTGATTGAAAAAGGAGGCAGTATCGCTAGTGTCTCTGGAAACGTTGCACACTTGCGGCCGTACGGTACGGTCTGGTCTAAGTTTACTGCCTATCTATCTGACGCCTTGCAGAAGCGCGTGTCTAAGGTAATACCTATACCGCAGTTTTTGTGGAACACTGACAATTGTTACGTTAAGTAACTTTTTTGTATCAACTAGAAGCCTGAAAACTAAAATAGTCTATGGCGATGTTTATCTATGCAATAAAAGGAAGATTTATGTGGTGATAAATTATACCACTGAGTCTTGGCATATAACTGCATGCATACAATCTGGGAGTGAGGCCTTTGGGAGATCCAGGGCAGAAATGAAGGACGGCAGGTCATCCAATGAGGGGAAAATAAGCATCTTATCTTGATGTTTGACTTGAAGCGAGAAAGGGAATCCCCACCTATAGGGTATATTTTTAGCCTGGAGGGCTGACAAGAAGGGTTTAAGCACTGCCCCCATACGGAGGGTGCGCCACGAGATCCGGGAATAGACCAAGTTGGAGACCTTCAAACTCAATGCGTTGCATCAGGCAAGTGTTGCGCATTAACATATATACTCCTTTGATGACAAAGTGATGGATCCTGCAGATAACATCACGTGGACGAGCACGATCCAAACTCTGCGGGCGCAGCGTCCTGTGGGCCCTGTCAAACTCAAAAAAGGTCCCCTTTGGACGTCCAAGAATGTAGTTAAATAATTTCGTCAGGGTGGCAGTTAGGTCCCCAGATTTGACAGTCTCTAGTAAGCCCCGAAGCCTCACATTGTTGACTCCAGTTATCTAAATCGTCCAGTTGGAGAGTTAACTGGAGAGATGTTGTGAAGTGTGTTCCGCTAGGGTCTACAGAGTGTTATGAGAGTAGCGTATGACTCCTGGGCCTTTTCTAGTTGATGAGCTATGACCTGGAGATCTGCCACATTCGACTGGACAGGACGTAGATCTTGTCGCCAGCTTTGTTGCATCTCTTGAGCCAGGAGCTGTAAATCCTACTTGTAGGGTAGAAATAAAAGAAGGGCTCTCAGCTCAGGGTGCGATTCTAGAGTATGCATGCAATCCGTCTAGGAGGGAGAAAGACTTAGAATGTCGTATTGTCGGCGCAAGCTCCAGAAGGGTACCGTGGAGGAAAGGAAAAAATAAATATCAAAAAGAGATCTGACTGTATGGTCTGACACACTGCGGGCGATGTCGGTGTGGAGTGTAGGAACACGCGAAGGGGACTTCTCCACCAAAGCCTTGACGGAGGTTTGGGCTCGGTATGTCGAGGGTCCCGTATGAAGGCATAATTTCTGGGCACTTGAGATCATACCCACCACCCATCTGAACCCAAGTCGGGTGGTATTACGGCCAAGGGGATCACGGGATGGGAGGGCTGGCGTGCGGGGCGAATCGCCTTGATGCGGTACAGCACGATACCGAGGACGCAGGGACAACATATCATGGTGCGTGGGCCCCCCACAAGGGGGGGGGGGCCCCCCACACTCAGAATGGACTGTAGGGCTTCTTAGCCATTCATACATACATACTTAGTCTTTATAATTGCCCACATCATTAGAATTCGATCTAGTCTCCTATGACAATTACATGTCATTCCATATTTATCAATTAGAGTGGGGTAGAAACTCATACATAGCATGTTAGTTCTAATGTTCATCTATCAATCATCATTGAGTGGGATACTTGCGACCGAACTCACCCCCAAGATGCACCCAACTGCAGCCACGCTCCCCAAGCGCGCCGAGCCTCCCGTACTGTTCCATCAGATCACAGAAAGTCAAAGAAAAGATAGCATCTGCAGTCCGCACGTTGCGAGGGGCTCGTTGGTCGGCATGGGATAACTCGTTATTTACAGCTATAAAATAGGTTCAGAGAGGGGGCTCGGCATACACTTGGCTTCCCTTGGGTTGTTAGTACATACATGTTCCAGGTGGATTATTCATCTTGCTGCTGTTTCCAGTCCAGGTTATACCCAGCAGCACTGGCCCGGTGGTGGAGTGGACCATGGGTGGATCGACCGCAAGTCCAGGAGGATCCCCAAAAGGCACAAGTCCTTGCGAAGGATCCGCCCCAAAGTGTGTCTCAGCGTCTGTCTGCAAAAACTACTGACCTCTGCGGGCAGCAGCTTCTTATAGCAGTGAGCATATTAAGCTCTTAACTAGCGTCTGGACCTTCTTAAAAGGGCCGTCTGGCAGAGAAGATCCCCACCGCGGCGGGTCTGTGTGTGCTGTGGGTTCACAGCCCCATGGGCTCCCACTGGGGGCAATGGACAGGGGAGGAGCGTCTCTCGTTGTGATATATTCCCCCTGGCGCGGCCTTCACATTGCCCAGTTTGACGAGTAGGCATTATGAACAGGGGCATAGGCTTTATTGAAGGGCCATAGGCTCTTCCGACGGCACAACTTCCGTAGCAAGGACACGGTTGTAGGGCGATATCAACCGTCGAGCGGCGAGGAATAACAGCGGGGGGTGCCGAGGTACGATAGAATAAGCGGGACGGCGCATCGCGGGAGGAAGAATGAGGACGAGGTGGCATTACCCGGCTCACTCAAAGCGGGAGGAAAAAATGCGCCGCACCATCACGCCTCTCCCTGGCATTGTGACCATTTTTGGAGAAGTCCTTGCATCCTTACAGGACCTTCGGGGATGGGACTTCTTTTACGTACCGGGGCAAGCAAGGGGACATAGCATTAAGGCAACCTGTCATGCATCGTAGGGAGGGAAGGAGAATGTGCCGGGGCTGTCACCATTCTTGCACTGTACACTCCCTGCAAGGGCTACGGGCTCCGTCGACCATAGTCTCCGGTGCAGTCGATGTGTCGTCTTTTAGCATGGGGGGGTACGAGTCCTCCGTCCTGCATTAGGGGACCTTGTATTGGAGGGGTCCTACGAGGGGCGATAACCGCGGTCGAGGGATTCCTGAGGAGTAGGCCGGCGAGGAACTCCAGACTACCGATTTTCTACAGATTGTGCAATTGTGATCCAGTCAGGAGGGGGAAGTACTGGTTCGTGTAGCGGAGTGGCGGGGTCTCGGCAGTTGGAGTAGCTGTACAGGCAAAGTGCTCTGTGTCGAGCTAGGGGTTGTCTCGGTGGCTTGATGGCAGGGAAGCAGGAACGGGTACAGAGGTGACGGGGCGCACTTCACTAAGCTGATCTGCATACATGGCGCCGGCCTCTGCTCTGCTCCTGCTACTGGCGTGAGCAAGGGCAATACAGGTCTCTAGTACTTCCTCTACCATATACTGTAATGTGAGCAAAAAGGTTCGATGCTCGATAGTACCTCTGGAGTCAGAGGATGTCCTTGGCGAGCAAAGGGAGGAGTCCTCTTAATTCTCGTTTTAGGCCCCATCTTTAGCAGATCTAAGATACCAGTTTAATGACACGGGTCTCTAAGAGGCAGCCCCTTTGTAGTGCACTGTCCATCTCTTGGTACATTGCGCTGAAACAACGACTCTCCCCCCCACCCAGTCTCTTAAATTTTGAACTCACATCAACACTTTTATTTAAGAAAGAAACGATGTTTAGCCACCCGCCATAGTCTCGCAGAGCTACTTAACTTTTATAATTTTTCTGTGCGTGACAAAGATGTGTACGTGGCTTGTGTTTTTGCGGTGATGAGTGAATGTTTTCATTGGTATCATTTTGTAAGGGGGGCAAGCCTTTTTGATCACCTTTAAATCCGTGTTTTGGGGCTTAGGATGAAGAAAATACAGCATTATTTTTGTTTTTTACATTGGTGACCATGCAGTATCAATAACATGTTAGTTAATATTGTTTTTTATGTTTGTAGACAACTTTTTTTTTAAAATAAGTTGTTTTTCTGTGTAAAACGGTATTTATGCATTGATTTACCTTATTGTCGAGAGTAAATCATTCTTTTTTTTTGTAAATATGTATTGTGTCACGGTTCAAGGGAGGTACAGTGAGCCTGAACTGGAACCTCCTGCCACAATGGGCAACATGTCCCTAGGCGGCTGACGTCCATACTAGGGCCGACAGGTCCACCTGCACTGTTAGAGTGCGTGGGTCACATCAGAGATAGGGAGAATAGTCAGACAGTCGTGTGATACAGCTCTCAAATCGGAAAACAGCAGATGCCACAAAATCAGAAAATCGGTGAGACACAGAACGTTAACAAGCCGACGGTCAAACAACGAATAACTGGAGGAGCGATCACCTTGTACGACGGGTGACAACATTGAGCGATGATGACATGCAGAGAAGGTGAGATGGTAAGTAAACAAGCCGGGGTCTGCGTTACAACATGTAAACAAAAACACTAAGGGAAAACTAGACTGACAGGAATCGTAATCACAGGCGCTGCACACAGCTACTGACAGAGAGTTTTTATGGGATTCACCTCGGACACGCGCCCACATGCCACAGCCCGGATTGGTTTCAGTGGTCCCGGTCCTCCAATTTTGCGTGGTGCGTACAAGCCTCCTGTCCATCAGGTGGCGGTCCGTCAAACCAATGATGCTATGCAGACTGTTGCTCCCTGCAGGCCCTTCGAGCGAACTCCTAGCCTGAAACAGTAACCCCCCCCTTTTAGGAGGACCCCTATCCATGTGTCTGGATTTGTCGGGATGCGACTCCATGGAACTCCAATTTATCAGGTGATCCGCAGTGGATGGATGTCGCCGCCACCCAAGATCGCTCCTCAGGACGCATAACCCTTCCAATGAAACCAGTACTGTAGTGACCTCTGACCTTACGGGAATCCAAGATTCGGCGCACTCGTATTCTACTCCCCCCTCAATACTACTGGAGGAGGCCTAGAGGGCAATAGTCACAAAATGCTGAAATGTACCTCTTTTAAGAAGAGAGCAGATGAAACACGATGTTAATCCGGAGACAAGAGGGTAATTTTAGCCGATATGCCACTGGATTACCCACTTCTAGAACCACAATATGACCAATAAATTTGGTGCGAGTTTACCGGAGGGGACTTTTTAATCGTAGGCTTCGGTGGGATTAACATCCCTTCTCCCAACAGCACCCTCTAGAACAAAGACGCCGACCTATTGCAACATCTGGATGATCAGGGTCTTTGAACCAGGTCTTCTGACTTGGGCCCAGACTGTGCAAAGATCTTTCTAGATAACATCACCCTGCTTAATCAGACGTAGCGACTGGAAAACGACGCATGCCTTGGTGAAAACCATAGTTGAATGGAAAATACAATAAATGGTGAGGTCCCAGACGAGCTACTATCCAGATTGTTAATGGCAAATTCGATATAAAACGGTAAGTATTTACCCAATCTACCTGATGATCCGATACATAACTGAGATTTTTGTGTAACCATTATGGTTTTACCCTCTCTGTCTGCCCATCTAGTCTCTGGTGGAAGGCAGAGGAGAAGCACAGGGTGATGCCCAAGCCTTGCAAAGGGTGCTCTCCAAAATTGAGAAACGAATTTGCACACCTCTGTCTGAGACAATATTTTCCCGATAAACCATGCAGTTAGACATATGTTTAATAAAAAGTTCAGCAAGTTTTTTGGAACGATGGTGAACCCCATTAAAGGCAACAAGTATGTGGCACGATTTTACTGAAATTGTCCACCACCGCCGCCCAAATAACGGATTTGCCCTCCGAGACAGGAAGGGTCAGCCAAAAAATCCAATGAGATATGGGTCCACCGGTCTTTTTATCAGGTACAGGTAGAGGCAAAGTCACCAGGAGGACTAGTATCTGGTAACATTTTGCCCTGAGTGCAGACTTCACAAGAGTCCAGCATAGGCCTCAACATCACGAGACATAACAAAGGCCACCAGTAGCTATGAGAAATCAAGCCTATTTGTGCCAGACACTCCAGGATGTCCAGATAAAACAGAATCATGAAATTCTTTGAATAATAGTAGCCGCTACTTGAGTGGGAACGAGACTTTGAAACAGTACAATCAGCAAGGTCATTCATATTCTGATGGGGTCCTTAATCTCAGTGACCAAAATCAGGGATAAATAGCTGTAAACAACATTCTCCTTGGGCAATATAGGTAACCAGATCCTCCTGGCGGATGCATTCTGGCACAGAAGCTATCAAGACAGTGCATCAGCTTTCACACATTTTAGAACCAGGTCTGTAAGTAACAACAAAGTTGAAGGCGTAAAAAATAATGCCCAATCGCCCTGACTTGGGATTCAACCTTTAGCACTCTCTAGAAATGTAAGGTTTCTATGAACAGTAAGGACCGTGACTTGATGATTAGCACCTTTGAAGAAGATGGCGCCCTTCCTCGAAGGCCCACTTAATAGCCAACAACTCCGCTGTTCCCAACATAAAAATTCTTTTCAGCTGAGGAGAAAGTTTAGTGAAAAAGAAGGCTCAAGGAGAGGCGAAGAGGATAGAATAATAACGTGATCCCTGAGAACAGACCGCCCCTGCACCATGACTACTCGGTAGCACAACCTCAACGTACAAATGGATTGCTATGATCTGCTTGCATCAACACATGTAGTGCTGTGATACAAAATACTGCTTAGCAGTCTTCTCAATGCCTCAATGGCCTCAGGTTCCAATTACCGAACCGTCGGACTCCCCTTCTTAGTCATGGTTACATTCCAACGGCCCTAAGACAGGAAAAATTATGAATAAAATTACAATAATTATTAGCAAACCCCCTAGGAATCACTGTAGAGCTTCAGGGATGAAGAGCGGACCCCAGTCAAGAATAGCTTGAATTTACAGGGGTCCATACAAATGAAGTTATGAGTCAGGAATTACCCAATAAATGGACTTGAGTCCTAGCACCCCGAAAACACATTTTTCAAGCTTGACAAACAAACTATTCTCCTTCAGAGTTTGCATACCTTTTTATACGTGTTTAACGGTGAGACGACCAATCTTTCGAATAGAACAAAAATGTCATCCAGGTAAACAACCATACAACTAGCCAATAAGTTCCCAGAAAACATCATTAACCAGATTCTGGAAGACCGCAGACAATACACTAGATCCCTAACCCGAACGGCATCACCAGATACTCCAAAATGACCCTCAGGAGTGTTTAAAAAAACGCAGGTTTTTTCACTCATCCGCCTTCTCAGGATACAGATGAGGCGGTTATAGGCCCCTCTAAAGGCTCAACTTGGAAAACCACATTGCTCCTTGTATTTGATTGAACAGATCTGGAATCAAAGGTAAGGGGTATTGGTTTTTTACAGTTATCTTATTCAGCTCACGGTAATCAATGCATGGGCGGAGGCCTTCATCCTTTTTTCCCACAAAGAAAAACCCTGCCCCCATGGGAGACACCGATGGTCGGATATGCCCTTTCTGTAGGCTTTCTGCAATATACGGCTTCATGACTAGTTATTTAGGAACTGACAGATTATATATCCTCCCTTTGGGAAATTTCACTCCCGAGCAATAGATCAATCGGCACAGTCTCTAAGATCTAGGAAGGGAGTAGTATTCTCCGACTGTTTCTGAAGAATATTTTCTCAGCAATTTCACGTGATTGAAAATCAGGAATCGCTGCACCTCAGTATTGCCCAGTATGGGTAGGGAGACATCCTGCAACATCACAGTTGTCCCCACTTAGTATTAATTCACCTGAATGCCTCAATCACTGGGTTTTGTGTTTCTTCTGAAGCCAGGGCAGCCCCAAAACACATCAGCGGTCATCCCTCTCCAATGAAAATAGAATACACTTTTCGGGCTCCGGAGTACAGATGTTTGTGATTAGTGCCCCTGAGCCGAGCGGAGTAGAGTCAATAGCCACACGTCTCGAGGGGAATCGATAGCTTCTCCAAGGTAGTCCCAGACTATTGGCGAAGGACGCGTACTACAAATTGGAAGCTGAACCAAGAATCCACAAAGCAGTCGCAGAAGAACATATATGAATCTTAACGGGGGCAGCAACTTTTGGATACAATAGGAAATACCTGCTCACCTAGGTGACCTTCTTGCAAATCACCTAGGTGCTGGAGTTTTCTGGCCTAGTCTTCCTTTTAGAGCATTCCTGGATACCATGTCCATCTTCTCGCCCACAGTAAAAGCACAACCGGATACGACGAGAAGTCCTCCGGGTCCTGCATAAGTTGCGGAAGAAGCCCCTTCGCTTGCATGGGCACCTCTTGGGTTTAGTATCAGGAACCTGTCGGGTGTAGCAAGGGACCAAGGAGTGAACCACTGGGGTTGGTAGCCTTCTCCCGACGTCTCTCCCTAAAATGGTCTGTCCCAGACTGAAAGTGCTAAGTGCCATAGCCCCTTCATCTAAGGACATGGGTCGGGTAGAGACACCCTATATTCCAAAACTGAACATCTGAGAGCTGGGTCGTTCCACCCCGACGGAACACACCAGCGAGCGAAATTTGGAACAATAGTCCTCCACGATTCCTTTGACCCTGGCTCAAAATGGTTGGCCGAGCCTCGCCGACAGTCTTCCCTATCTGAGCGGTTATCAAAAAGTACGCCGCAAGGAGACAAAGAACCTGTCCACAAGAAGACAGTTCTGGCGAATCAGGGGGTAAAGAAAATGGCCCACTTCGAGGGACCCTGAGAGGAGGAACATAATGATTCCAACCACTGTGTCGCCCATGCTCAAGGTATATGGTCAGAGCCTAAAATACAGGCGACATCCTTCCCTAAATATGCAAAAAGTGCCTTCTGTTGCCCCCCTGAGAACATATCAAAGGGGCAACTGAATCGGGGTTCCACAGGAGGCAGATAATACAAGACACTCTGACTTTGGGTAGTCTCCTGCTGTTGTACCCTCGTGTCAAGATCTTGAAGCTAAGCTGGGTAAGCCCCTTGCATCTGCTCTACCAGAGCTGTCATGGGGTTCATAGCCGAGTGGAGACATGAACGGGTTCGCCTGTGATAATGTCACGTCAAGGGAGGTACAGTGTGCCTGACTGGAACCCAGCCCACTGTCCCTGCCTACTTGACGTGCTGCCCTAGGTTGAGGTGAGACAGCCACCAACTGAGGCGACAGTCCATGAGCAACAGCTAAAGTGCTGGGGGCCGTGAGGAGGAAAAAGGTCAGACAGAGTCCGGGTCAATAACAAATCAGAACGCAGAGAGAAAGACGTAAACAAGCCCGAGGTCAAAACACGAATGTGAGCAAAGTACAAAATCAGATGAACAAGCCAGGAAATTAAACCGGGAAGTCGGGGTCCGGAACACATGTAAACAGCACAATACAAAACACAAGGGACTATGCAGGTCAGGAAATATAACAGGAGCCGCAGCTCTACCTTGCAGGGGAGTTTTAAATCTAGTTCCTGGAACCGCCCTTGGATGCTGATTGGAGTGGGTCACCGGGTCCTCCCCATTGGCTGGTGCAACGCCCTCCAGTCCCAGGTGTGTTTGGATCTCATGTACTCATGGAGCTGCCAGGAGACTGTCTATCCGGGTGGGGTCGCAAATCAACTGCTGCATACTGTTGCTCCATGCAGGCTGAACGCCGCCTAGCCCTGACCATATGCAGCTATGTACGGTGTTTTTTTTTCTTGCAGGATGATCTGACGTTTTCATTGGTACCACTTTGCCATTCATATGACTTTTTGATCGCTTTTTATTCCATTTTATGTGTAATGTGATCACAATTTTGTCATTGTCTTTTTTTCTTCTTTTTACGACATTCAGCATGCAGGTTAAATAATATGACAGATTTATAGGCGAGGTCCTTATGCACATGGCAATACCAAATATGTGTATATTTTTATTTTTGATCTTTTTTGGGGTGCTTGTTGTTTGTAATGGGGAAAGGGCAGTCTACGTGTTTTTTTGTTCATATGGTATTTTTTTACTTTTACTTTTTTATTTTTACTTTTAAATTGTCCCCACAGGGGACCGGATTCGGTGATTATATCGTTGCTACAATACATAGCTCCATTGCTGTACTGCGGTGTATTGTAACTGTCAATCACCATGACTGGATGTGCCCTCTGGCCAGACATGGTAGAGTCACAGGCAACCCGGAAGCCTTTGTTAGGTTTCTGAGTTGCCCAAAAAGCCATCTGCACCCCACGATTGTGTCACATGGCTACAGATAAAGACAGAAGGAGCCCCCTCCCTCTGTCTTCCCATTAGCTGCCACGGTTACTATTGACTGCGGCATCTAACGGGTTAATCAGTCACGACCAGAGCCATGTCTGGTCATGGCTGACAGGGTATGGAGCCAGCTTTAATCTACAGCTGGTTTCATGCTCCAATCGAGTGGGCTCACACACCGTACCCATATATCAATTTCTGGGAACCCCTAAAAACCCAATTAAGTGGTGTGGGGTTGTGCAATGCCCCATTATCAACATGATAGTTATCGCCACAGTATGTGTCACATACTCAGAGGAAGAGAATCCTGGAGCTTAGAGCCCTTAGTTTGTCCATTGTTGGGCCATTGCAATGTGGCTGAGATATCGACACAGCTCAGCGTGGCCCTTGTGGGTGGGATGAAGAGAAGGGACTGGAATGACAGCAAGAGGCGCTGGGAGTCAAACCTCTGCATGGATGGATCCTCTTATTGGAAGAATTGCATGTAGTGATCCATTCTGTACTGCAAGTGAAATTGGACACGACCTCCCTAGGGCAGCAAGCAGTGTCCACACCAACCATCAAAAGGCAACAGATATAGGGCTACAAGCCAGACTCCCTGCTACAGTTGCTTAACTGACCTCATTCTACCCGTCTCAAAGGCTATCAATGTGCACAACAATATGGCTACACGCACAATACACACACACAGCTCAGCTACACGCACAATACACACACGCGGCTCAGCTACAGGCACAATACACACACGCGGCTCAGCTACAGGCACGTTACACACACACGGCTCAGCTACAGGCCCAATACACACACACGGCACAGCAACAGGCACGTTACACACACACCGCAACTGGCTTCAGCTACACGCACGTTACACACACACGGCTTAGCTACAGGCACATTACACACACAACGCTCAGCCTACACGCCAACGTTACACATACACATGGCACATGCACTTACAGGCACAAAACACACACATCCGCTCAGCGACAGGCACATTACCGCACACGCGGCTCATCTCAGGCACGTTACACACACACACGCTCCCCAGCTCAACTACTTGCACATTACACACCACACCCCAGCTCAGCTCCATACAACACGGCTCAGCTACAGTGCACATTACACACACACACTGCTCAGCTACAGGCACGTTACACACACTGCCCCCAACGCGGCTCGCTACAGGCACTTTGACAGACACCACACTCGCTCACTAACAGGACTTACACACCATCCGCTCAGCTACAGCACATTTACACACACACACAACACCCGGCCACAACACAATCACTTTACTCACAAACGGCTCAGCTACAGTCACATTTTACACACACACGGCTCAGCTACACGCACGTTACACACACACTGCTCAGCTACAGGCACATAACACACAGCTGCTCAGCTACAAGGCACGTTTACACGCACAGGCGTCTCAGCTACAGAGCACATTACACACACACCTGCGGCTCAGCTACCACAGGCACGTTACACACACATCACTGCTCAGCTACAGTCACTTTACACACACACGGCTCAGCTACAGGCACATTACACACACACACGGCTCAGCTACAGGCACGTTACATACACACGGCTCAGCTACAGGCACGTTACACACACACACGGCTCAGCTACACGCACGTTACACGCACACGGCTCATGCACAGGCACATTAACACCGCACCCGGCTCAGCTACAGGCACATTACACGCAAACAGGTCAGCTACAGCAACGATACACGCACACCCTCAGCTACATGCACGTTTACAGCACACGCCTCGCTACAGGCACTTACACACACACCGCTCAGCTACAGGCACATTACACACACACGGGTCAGCTACAGCACATTACACACACGCGGCTCAGCTTAACAGCACGTTACACACATATACGGCTCAGCTACAGTACGTACACACACAACGGCACAGCAACACAGGCACGTTACACACACACGCACGGCTCAGCTACAGGCACGTTACACACACACACACGGCTCAGCTACAGGATCGTTACACAACAGCGGCTCAGATACACCGCACTTACACACACACGCGCGGCTCCAGCTACACGTACATTACACACACACACGGCTCCGCTACAGGCACATTACACACACAATCCACGGCTAAAGGCACGTTACACACACACGGCTTTCACTTACAGGCACCGTTACACAACACACGGCTCAGCTACAGGCACATACACACACACGGCTCAGCTACAGGCACATTACGATCACACCGGCTCAGTCTACAGGCACATTACCCTCACACATGGCTCAGCTACAGGCACATTACACCACCGCGGCTCAGCTACAGCACATTACACAAACGGCTCAGCTACAGCAACGGTTACACACACACAGCTCAGTACAGGCAAGTTACACACAACACGGCTTCAGCTAAGTCACGTTTACACACACAATGGCTCAGCTACAGACACATTAACACACACAGCGGCTCAGCTACAGGCACGTTACACACACAACGGCTCAGCTACAGGCACGTTAGCACACACCACGCGGCTCAGCTACAGCACGTTACACACACACGACTCAGCAACAGCACATTACAACCACACACGCGGCTCAGCAACAGGCCCGTTACACACACACGCTCAGCTACAGGCAACGTTACACACACACACATGCCATACCGGCTCAGCGTACAGGCGACGTTATCACACACGCGGCTCAGCTACAGGCAACTTTAACACACACACGGCTCATGCTACATCGCACTTACACACAACACACGGCTCAGCTTCAGGGACGTTTCACACACACGGCTCAGCTACAGGCACAATACACACACACGGCTCAGCTACAAGCACGTTACACACGGCTCAGCTACAGGCACGTTTTACAACACACACACTGCTCAGCTACAGGCACGTTACACACACACACGGCTCAGCTACAGGCACGTTACACACACACACGGCTCAGCTATAGGCACATTACACACTCATTGCACACACGACTCCTCCCCTCTATATGACATCATCACAGGTCCTAGCAGTACACAGCAGTCAAATGACTCCTCCCCTCCATGTGACATCATCACAGGTCCTGGCAGCACATAGCAGTCACATGACTCTACCATGTGACCTCCCCTCAGGTCCTGTAGAACTGGTCCTGTGTTGCCCTCCCTGGGGGTGTATGAGGTGAGTTGTATTTCGGAGCTTTTCTTCACCACTTCCTCCTGTGCTCGGCCTCCGCCTCATTCTGCCACACGGTGAGTATTTCATGTTTCTATGGTCATGTCATAAGGCACACACTGCATTACATATATGTGACCTCCTATACAGCGACTATTGGCCACAGACTGTCAACTCCTGTACTCTGGAGACATCAAACCCAAATACACACAACAGACTTCACTTATGTCTGGCAATCAGTGTAACCTAAGCTGCTATGGGCAACAAGGACAGTCTTAGACCTTGTTCACACGACGGTTTGGCCGCGGCTCTCGCCGCAGTTCCCGCGGCCAGAACCTCGTCGAACCGCGCCGCAAACTCGTGGCTCCCAACGCAGATTTGCAGCGTGGTCTCGGCGCGGGAGGGGCGTGGTTTGGGGCGCGGCTTGCACCGAGGGTTTGCTCCCATGCAAATTAATATCAGGGGGCAAACCGCGGCTCGAGCCGAGTCCCAGACGCGCACCATCCGCGACGGACGTCCCGCAGCAACACCCGCGCGGTCCCGCACGCGCGCCAGTAGAACTCCCTGTCCACAAATTGACAGGAGAGTTTCTACACACGCGCCGGGTTTGGCCGCGGCCCAATCCCGCGGAGGTGTGAATATTACGAGGATTCCCATAGGAAACCATGTTAAAAACTTGATGCGAATTGGCTGCGGTTTTGGCTGCGGAAACCGCCTGTCGGAACCCGCAGCCATAACCGCGGGCCGAAAATCCTTCCGTGGTGAACAAGAGGCCTTACTCTTAGGAGACACCCACAAAAGATGGGTTACATTCAAATCCCTAGTGACGAGAAAACATTCTTTACCCATGAGAACTGTGAATCTGTGTAATAGGCGCCTGAGGAGCTGGTCACAGCAGGAACAGTTGGGAGTTTCATGAAAGGCTTAGATATCTACCTAATACTAAATAATATTAACACTTATGTAGCTGTATAGATATTCATTTAGGGCAGATGTTTTTCTTTCCTTATGGGATCCAAGTCTTCATTTGTAGGGGAAAGTAGCAGGGTGGATTTGATTTAAATCTAACTGATTTAAATCACATTTAAATCACTAGTCAGTAAGGGCTTGATTTAAATCAGGGATTTAAATCAAAGTTTACCTAAACTGTTTTTTGCTTTTTTAAACATCAAGTAGATGAATTTTTTTAGAATCCTTTTTATATGATTTTTTTCTCCCCATTTAAGGGGGTTAATCATTAAATTTTTGGACACCACTGTTCGTTTGTACTTGGGAAAAGGAGAAAAATAACCCGACCTTAATAAAAATTTTTAAATAGATTTTTTTAAACGAAACAATAACAACTTACAGCATAAGTTATTTGTTTAAAAACAAACCCAATTTTGTTAACTATTTGGCTAAACAAAATAATATAATATTTAAAAAACTTAACTTCAGCCCCCCCACACAGAAAAATTTTAAATACTACTGCCCCGCTGTCCCTGTAGCTCATTTGTCGTCATCTTCATCTCATTTTCTTCTTTTTTCCCTATTCATAATCTGGAAAAGAAAAACAAGCTTTCCCTGTTTTATTGGGTTCCCAAACCCGTTTTCTCAATTTAAATGAGAGTCCAAAAAAGAGAATATTTTCAACCCTGCAGAAGAAGCTCTGCTTTTAAAATGAAATCATTACTTGAACAGTCTTAAACCCAAGCGCTTAAGTGACTTCCACCAGTTTACGGGTGGACCTTTCCTTAAAAATCTCCAGAAAACATATATTTCTTGAATGGTTTCCCCCCTTACTCTGAGGTTTATTATATTTGGCTTAAAAGATGGATGATTGCTGGATACCCATGTTTACTAATCCTTTCCTCGCACTTGGGTTTTGACCCTGATATTGGATTTGACAACATTTCCCAAAAAATGAGTGGAGTCATGTTTGCCCCCTTCGTTTGTTTACTGCTTGAAATTTTAAATTCTGTCCAGTGTGTTCTGTTTTTAAGTGTTCACTCAGTTTCCTTCCAAATTTCAACAGCATCCGCAAATAAACAGCTTTTTTTTCTGTATTTTGTTGAAAGTTGAGAGAGGGGTTTCGGGGTCAGATAGTTTCAAAACACCCCCAAGTGAAGGGCCCTACAGGCCACTTTTTATCTCGACCCAATTTCAAATAGCCTTTTTGAATACTGCTAAAAACATCCCCCACAATTCCATCAAACAATAGGGGGGGAGTTTTTAGCGGGTTCCCCCCATTTTTTTTTTTTTTTTCAGAGTGCCAGAAAAAATTTTAAAAACGGAAGTTTTTAGCAATTTCAACAACATTAGCCTTTATTTCTGGAACACTTAAAGTCTTTGGCTAAGAGGTCGCAAAAAGGCACGCAACCATTGTTTTTTAGCAGCTTTGTTTTCCCCCTCCCCCCTTCTAAATCTCTTCCTTTTTGGAAAATTTTTTTGCAGCTTGTCAGTGCCCAAAACCCTGTTTCGACATTGGGAATTTTTTGTTCCCCACATTCGTTTAAAGTTTTTAACTGCCACTTTTTGTAAGTGTTCTGCTGTTTTGGATTTCCTGAGTATCAGTTGTTTGGGGCAAGGAAGACTTCACCTTCTTTTTTGTTTTACAAGCACAAACAATAGGGCATTTTTGGCATTACTCCACCCATCAAAACTTAGGTTAACAATTTTTTCCCTCCAGAGCTGTTGCCTTTCTCCATTTCTCTGCATACACTTACCCGAGTTTCCCTGCAACATCAGCTCTGCTGGGTGGACTGTATCCTGGGCTCTGACTGAAAACCCTATCAATGAAAAAGTGGGTTCCGTCAGACGGAAAGAAGAGTTCGTTGCATAAATAAACTGGGGAATTTTTTTATCAAACAACTCTTTTTTTAAACTTTTAGTTCTTACACAAACCTATCTTGGTGGTTCCGGGGGGTAAAGGGTTTTTTTTCCTTTTTGGGTGATGGTGATTGTGGCTGTGGGGTTGATATGATGCTGCGCTAAAAGCACTATCCTGTGGATAACTCTGAAACTGTAGAACGGATGATAGTGATCTTTGGGGGTGGATAGTTTCCCAAAACCATAATTCCCCCCAAACAAAAAAAAATCAATGCGTTATTTTATTGTTTATACAATTTTGCTTATTGTACACAAAAACATCACTGCCCCTGCCCCAAAAGGAATATTTTTTTTTTTTCTCTCATAACTGTACCCCTACAGTAACTGCTGTAATAATAAAAAAAATTTTTTTTTTTTCCACATGACAGTTCAGTCTTTAAAATAGATTCAATAAAAAAAGTTTTCCACCTGAAGATCCCCGCTGTTTAGAAGTGTTTCTTGGGCATCTTCATCACCGCACTTCTCATGATGTTTTCCTCATTCGCGCCACCAGGCCTTGCATCTCTTTGTTTTCATCGTTTGCATTTTGGCACGCTGCCTCCTTACCGAAGGCGAAGGAGCTTCATTAAAATATTCCCAAACGGGGTCTTTTTTGGCCTTCTGCCTTATAAGGAAAGAAGTAATAAACCTCAGATCGTACACACAACAATCCAGACTTGTCGTCTGTGGCACTGAGTATTGTGCTAAAGTTTCACTTTTATTTTCTTTTCCTTTGCCCTTCCTCCTCCCCACACTTAGATTCCATTCTTCTTGTGTTGTGCAGATCATTCCACTCCAAACAAACAGAAAAATATTTCTAACTTCTTGGACTTGGGCCCGAAGGGTTATTCTGTTTTCATAGGGTTTTTAGGGAAAAATAGGATTAAGGTTTTTTTTTTTAAACCTGTTTATGTTGTAACATTTTTTTCTGTGAAGAAGAGTGGGACCCCTGCGGAGTCAAATTCATTTTGAGAACTGCGAAGTAAAGCGAGATTTGTGATAATATAGGGGAGAAAAGCCCCCTAATCTACAGAAACCTCTGGAAGGCAGGGATTGTGAAAAGTTACACATATACAGCCTTGATTCTACTGAGTTAAAACAACTCACTTTATCTCATGGGAAAACCCTTTACCTCAGGGTTTATACGTTTCGGCGATACCCTATTTATATAGTTTTTTTTTAATTTGGAAGCACTTTAAAAAAAAAAATAGTGTTTTTATTGTGTTAAATAATATTTATGCATCGCTGTCTTCTGAGAGCCCTAACTTTTTTATTTTTCCGTATACAGAGACGTGTAAGAACTTTTTTTTTGCGGGATGAACTGACATTTTAATTGGTACAACTTTGGCGTTTATATGAGTTTTTGATCGCTTTTTATTCCATTTAATGTGCTGCAGGATGCACAAAAATCGCAATTCTGTGACTGTTTTTTGTTTTTGTTTTTTACGGCGTTCACCATACGGGTTAATTAACATGACAGATTTATAGGGTGGATCGTTACGCACGCGGCGATACCAAATATGGGTACTTTATTTATTTTTGATCTTTTTTGGGGCGATTGGCGTTTGTAAAGGGGAAAAGGGCAGTGTATGTGTTTTAATTTTATTTTTTGTTTGTGTTTTACTTTTTTTACTTTTTTTTTTACTTTTTCACATTTTTTAATTTTTCCCCAGTGAGGATTTGTAACTGCAAATCCCCACTGGGGAAAAGCAATCATTAGATTGCTGTTTGAAGAGGCGATCTGTGCACAGCGTTACTGCTGTGCATAGGTCGCCATGGCAACTAGTGACACCATGCCCACAATGCATTGTGGGCATGGTGACGTCACCAGACTACCCGGATGCATTCAGACAGCATCCGGGGAGTCTGGTAGGAGACGGGCGAGCGGCATCTGTGCCGCTTGCCTCGCCGATCGTAGACAGAGGGAGCTCACTCCTCCTGCCTGCGGCTTCATTATTGCGGCCATGACAGGCTGATGCGTTTTTCACCCGCGGCCGGAGCTCACTCCGGCCAGGGGTGATGGGGCATGAAGCCTGCGGTAATTTACCACTGGTTCCATGTCGCGATCGCGCGCGGCTCGCCCGCAAAACCCGGCGATTGCCAGGGCGTATGCATACGTCCATTTGCGGGAAGTCACTTCCCGCTAGGGCGTATGCATACGCCCAATGTCGGGAAGGGGTTAAAATATCCCATTAAAACCATAACCTGCAGGCGGTCCTCTCTCCCTGGGGGTGAGTCCATTTCCTTCATTCACTTTCTGTGCTATAATTCTTTGTCACATATCTTTATTCAAGTAACATCGTGGAATGTTAAGGGACTGCGGTCTCCTTCTAAGAGAATTATGATTCTACGTCACCTCAAAAAATTAAAAACAGACATCGCCCTCCTTCAGGAAACTCACTTGGAGGAGGGAGATTTCAGCAGGCTTAAGCGCCTTTGGGAGGGCTCGGTTCTGGGCTCTCCATCCATTAATTGGAAAAAATGGTGTTTTTATCCTCATCCATAAAAATCTCTCTTTTCCTTGTTAGCTCCACCCATGATAGTGAGGGCTGCTGGATTCTGTACCTTTTGAAAGTCTCGGGGAAGTTATTTCCATCTTTTTAATTTTCTACGGTCCCTCATGTAAACCCAAGGGTCCTTTCTAAAAAAACCCTGACAGCCCCAGTTATCTATTGACTTAAACCTCTTAAAATTTTTGGAGGGGTTTTTAAACCCTGGGGGTTAATTCCCGGGAAAAGATAAAAAACTGCCCCATGTTAGCTCTCCTGGTATTCCCTACCCCCATGCCCCCCCCACTTTTTGGCTAATTTTATCCAGCTTTCTTTTGGTTGATAAAAGGAGGCCCACTTCTTTCCTGAGGGAAAAGGGCCCATTATTTTTTTTCCCATCCTCACAATTCTTGGTTCCCTATTAAATTAAATTTTTACTCTCCCCAAAGCCATGAAAAGGGGTTGCATCTCTAAGGATTTGGGTTATTTCAAAACATGCCCCTCTTGTCCTCAAACTGTCAGATGCTGCTCCCAAGGGTACAGATTACCTTTGGGGGTTTTTCCCGTTTTCCCTTTTTGGGGGACGGGGGGATTTTTGCTAATATCCCCGGGGGGGTTTGGTGGCTGAAATTTTTTAAAAGAAAAACCCGGGGGATAGGGAACGGAGCCAGTTTTTATTTTGGGAGACATTTAAAGCGGTCCATTAAAAGGCCACTGATTCCTACACTAACACCCTGGAAAGGGGGTTGGGGATAAAATTAAATTTTGTTGAGTGAGAACTTGGGCATCTTGACTAAATTTTCTCTCCACCCAACCCCTGCAGCTAAACCCCCAAGGGTTTCTAACCTAAAAAAGAATATGAGCGTGGCTGGATTTAAGAAAAGTGCCCCCGGCCGGGCCCGGAGGGACAGCAAATTTAAAACAGGTTTGGGGAAAAAAAGGCGGGGGGGGTTTTTTAGCCAATTTTGCTAAGGGGATTAACCCCTAGTTCCAATTTTAAAGCATTAAAGGGGACTCATGCGGGAATATGCAATATTTTTGCTCTGCTTTTAAAAAATGTCCTAACACGATTCATGCCCTTTTTATATTCCCCCAAAAACCCCTCCGATGACAGGGCCCCCTCGGGAATGGTTTTGGCCCGGGTCTTTTCTCCCCCCTCCCTTTCTAGGCAGATAGGGACTCCCTTTAAAAAAAACCCCGTCCAAAATGAAGAAATCTCTAGGGTTTTTAAAAAACCCTTGGGGTAATAATAAACCCCCCCCCCCCCGATGGCTTTCAGGAGAATTCTAGAAGATTCTTAATCCTGATGTCACCCCCCTTTTAACCCCGTCTCTAATCTTTTCCCCCCCCCTGACTAACACTCCCATCCCGCAACTTTTATGAACACGGTTTTTTTAAAAATTTTTACCGAAGCCAAAAAGGGACTTGTCTCCCCCCCCAAATTTCCCGTCCAATTTCATTTTTTAAATTTTTAAACTTAAAAATCATTTCTAAGGTGTTGGGGGAAGGCGGGCCACTTTTCTTCCCTGTCTTTTTACCCTCAACAACGGGATTCTTTAAAGGGCAGAGCAGCCGTCTTAATATTGGGTAAAATCATTACGGGTCCGGGGATGAGATAAAAATGTAATCCGGGGCTTAAATCCCTCTCCAGCGGTCCTGCCTTGATGCGAAAAAGGGGTTCCCGACAGGGTCAGCTGGAGATGGCTGGGGAAAGTGATGGCGGTTTGGGATTCCAGGGACCCTTTCCCTTTTCCTATACTCTTCACTTTTTACCAATCCCCGGCCCAGATCTTTTCCCGGGTTTTTCTTTCTGGGGCCATTCTTTTGGGGGAAAGGGGCACTCGCCAGGGATCCCCATTACCCCCAAATTACTGAAAAATTTTTGGCCATGGGACCCCTCCCAGACCCCTGGCCGCAAAATTCCAGATCCCCGGGCCCATTAATATCGGTTTCTTTATTTGCTGATGAACTTCTGATTTATCTATCTGCCCCACTGGGGGAGGTTTCCCCGATTAGCTTTAATCTGTTACTGATTTGGGCCCTTTTTTTGGGGCTTAAAGGGTTAATGTTTCTAAGTCAGAATTGTTGGATCCTCCCTCTCATTCCCCTTTTCCTACATCTGCTTTTGGCAATTTACCTATATCCCTGGCGGGTGCCCCCCTTTTCAAAAAGAAATTTTTTTTGGGGAAAATAAAATTTATAAAGTAAGCCCCTTCCTTTTAAAAATACCCTTCAATTTTTTTACCCCCCTTTTCCTTTTTTTTTTGGCTTTTTTTTTTTTTTTTATTTTTTTTTTTTTTTTTTGGTTTTTTTTTTTTTTTTTTTTTTTTTTTTTTGTTTTTTTTTTTGTTTTTTTTTGGGAACCATAAAGTTTCCGTTTAACTTTTACCGTTTTCACTTCTTTCCTATGGAAAAAAAAAAACGCCCCCGGATAGCCCTTGCTAAACGGGATCCCCCCGGGGAAAAGGGGGGGGGCTAAAATTTGGGCCGGGATCTAAGGTTGAAAAAATCTGCCAGCCCCCTGCGCAGGGAAATCGGTTTGGGGTTTTAAACAGTCTTTCGGGATATTCCAATCCCCTTACGGGGGTGCACGGGTTCCCCCATGGACGCTTTCCGGCCTTTTTCATCCCAAAAATATTATGCTTTTCCTAAGGGGGCGAAACATACCCTCATTTGAGGACACGATCAGACCCGGGAAGGGCCCTTTGTAGAACCCTGTTCTCTTCCCCTTTCCGGGCCCTTTGGGATCCCTTTCCCTATTTTGGGCCCCCCCAAAAATTCAAACCTGGCCTTGAAAACCCCCAATTTAAATCTGGGGGAAAGTAAAGGGATCTTAACTTTTCCCCCAAGCTTTTTCCCCCTTTCCCCAAAAAAAGGATTTACCCCTTCTTTTAGAATTATCTCAAGAATTTTCCCTTCCCAAACCACCCGCTTTTTTTGGTTTCCCTCCCAAATAGTGAGTTTTTATAGAAGAAAGGAAAAGAAGCCGTCTCTTTTAAATTTAAAATGCTTTTGTAAATGTTATCGGCCCTATTTTTTCAACAGACCACTCCTATAAAGCCCCATATCCCTGGTCTTCTTTGGGGGGGGGGGGGTTTCAAAAGGGACAAGGGGCCTTGCAGGATTTTTGCTAAGGGGGAAAAGGGGTTTTCCCAAACCAGGAGAAAATTACAAAAATTTTTCCAAAGGGATGGTTTGAAGTTTCCATAAAATATATATTTTAATGAAAAGTGGAGGGACACATTCTTTTAGAATTGCTCTTTTCCGCAATTTACGGCTTTAATACCCCAAGTTTTGGCACCCCCGCACGGATTTTGCCCCATAGAAATTGGCCCTGTGGGGGAAACCTTTGAAGTTCTGGGAACAGTCATACAAACTCTAAAATTTTAATTTTCGGTGTCTTTTAACTTTGAGCCAAAAAGTTTTCCTTTTTTCCATAATTTACCACATCTTTTCCCGAAACCCCCCAAAAATTCTGCACATAATTTTATTAGCGGCAAAAAAGGCAGCCTCCTGGAAAAATGTTGGAACCAACTGCCCCCTACTTTGGGCCAGGTAGTGATCCAGGGGGGTAAAACACCCTTTCCGAAAGGGGGACAGAATCGACATTATCAGACAAAGGGAAACCCCAAATGCTCAAAATTTTTTCAAAAAAATGGCAGGAGTTCATAGGTAACTTTTACCCCCCCCAGGAGATCAAGGGGATCATTCAGCCTTTTGTTTACCCATTGGAAATTTCTCCTCTCACTAGCAGGTTCTCTCGGGGGCTTTGGATGTCTGTCCCCAAAAACATGGGAGCTTTACCTCAGCCAAATCCTGACCCGTGCCCTGGATACCATTTGGAAACCCTGAGCGTCAGATTTTTGGGGGTGAATTTGCCCCTAAATCTTTTTCTCCCCTCGTGTGACGATCAAACAGCATTGTATCACACAGGATTTTTTTCACTTTTTATCCCAACCTTACTTGATTACAAAAGGGTTTTTATGGGATTATGTCTCTTTTTCAAAAACTGCGTAGGGGTACACTGTTTTGTTTGGGACTTTTTACTGTTTGACTGGGGAAACAGGTAAACTGTGAGTGGTTGTGGATGTGCCTGCAGGTCTTGCACCTGTTTTGCAGGCAGGGTGAGGTGCCATTTTCAGTTGGAGCCTTCAGGCACTTCAGACAATAATACAATGCAGGTTTGGTGGTTGCCGAAAGGAAAGAAGAGGGGTTCTTGGAGTCTGTTGTGCCAAGGAACAGGTTGGAGTTCCTTGGCAATTCTCGAAAGGATCTCCTTTCTATTTGACAATTTGGGGGCATCGGGTTTAACCTTTTAAAAGCTAACTGAGTATATTTGATTTTGAGCTTTCGAAAAATTACTACTCTATTCTTCAGCATGGTGTTAACAAGAATTTAAAAATTCACAGACCTTGTTATACACAAAAACATGGCCCTTCAAAGAAACTTAGAATCTTTAATAAGTAGAGCATTTAAATTTACATCAGGTCAAAAAATAAAAAATCTGGAAGCTTGTGGGGGTGACAGAGGCATCATAATTCTTGCTGTTATCTTTTGGGCTACCCGCTTTGTTTTGGGGACCCTCACAGGTCATACATGTGGACATGAAACTGGCATAAAAAATTTAAGCCAAATTGCGAGTTTGAAAATTTTTTGCATTAACTTATATTTCCCATTCCTTCCTTCCCGTTGTGTCTTAAAAATTTTCCCAAAAAAACCCAAAACCCTGCAAATCTTCAATAAGTGGCCCTTTTTGGAAAAAATGGGGTGGCCACGGGGGAGATGTGTTCTTTAGGGCAGAACAAAAAGGGAAAGTATTTTTTATAAAACGTGCACCCCCAAAAACCTAGGATTTCCCTTCTTTATATCGATAAATCTCCTTGTAAACCTGGACTGAAAGTGAGGGGCCTTATTTAAAAATCCCTTTCTGGTTTTACCACAATATTCTTTAAAAGGGATCCCCGGTTTCACATAAAAAAATGCCACAAACCACGACAGAATGGCCTACCTCAGAAACAACAGCTTCCACCCCAACTGAAAATGGCACCTCACCCTGCCTGCAAAACAGGCACAAGATCTGCTGGCACATCCACACCACTCACAGTATACCTGTCCCACAGTCCAGCGGGTTGCAAAAATTAAGGGGCTTTTTCTTGCAGGTTTTTCCAAAATTGGGGGTGTATCTCATTATGTTTGTGCAATGCCCCCACACAGGATTCAAGGGGGGGGGAAAAAAAGGGCCCGAACTCAATCCGCATGAACTCACACAGTTTTCACCTTTAAAACAGCAAATGATCTTCCAGTGGTCACAATTTCTCCAAAAGAAACCATGATAGTTTTTGTGGGTTTTATGGTTTTAAGGGGATATTTTAAGCCCAAGGGGGAGGGAAAAGAAAGGAAAGGGAATAAAAGTCCCAAACTTTAAAAAACTCTGAAATTTTGGACTTAATATTCTTTCCCAGCCCATGTCCCCACCCCCTGAAAGAAAAAATAGATAAAAAGCAAAAATTTAGTGATCCCTCTTCCGCCTCACAAGTTTCAAGATTGTTTTTTTTCTTAACCTGTTTTAAAAAACCCCTGCTTACTTATATTGCTTTTTGATTTTTTTAAAAGATTCAAATTTTCCCCCTTTTGAAGGTCCATGTCTTTTAAATGTATAAAAAGTTTTGTGAATTTTCGGGGTTTTGTATAGCACCCTGTTTGATGAAGAGACCCTTGGACTCTCAAAAGCTCCCCATAAAATAAACCCAGTTGCCTCAAAAAGGGGTTTATCGCCTAAATTTCTTCACTCTTCCACATTTTCTAGGGGCTAACACGGTACAAAAATTATCCTATTTTCCCCCTACAATTGAAGACTTGGTTTCCCAGGGAGGCAAAAAAAATCTGCCCTAAATGAATTCTTACAGCTACATAAGTGTTAAAAATTTTTTAGTATTGGGTAGATATCAAGCCTTTCATGAAACCCTCAATTTTTTTCCTTGTGGGGCCAAGTTTCCCAGGGGGTTTATTGCACAGATTCACAGTTCTCATGGCAAAGAATGCTTTTCTCCTCTAGGGATTGAATTATTTTTTCTCTAGACAAAGGGAATGTCCCCATCTTTTGAGAGGGTCTAAGAGTAAGACTGTCCTTGTTGCCCATAGCAGCTTAGCTTACACTGATTGTCAGACATAAGTGAAGTCCGTTGTGTGTATTTGGGTTCGATGTCTCCAAAGCACATGAGCATTTTGTTATTTTTAAAGATTCTAAGTTTTCCCTTTTAAATCCAGGGGCTTTTTTGTTAAAAACAAAACTGGGGAATTTTCAGGGTTTTTTGTAAAAACATATGTCTGAAGAAGAGGGGCTAGGGGCTCTTGAAAGCTCACCATCAAATATACTCAGTTTTGCCTCTAAAAGGTATCGCCCGATTTTTTCACTCTTCTGTTTTATTAGGGGGGGGGGGGGAAAAAAAACCCAAACTTGAAAAATTTCCCCATCCCCTTCCCCCTTTATCCATATCGTTCCCCCACTCTTGGCTGAACCTGAATACATGTATTTTTTTAAACGCACTAACTATGTAACAGTTTTCGTAAATGAGGCCAAATATTTTCAGTTCCTACAAAAATTAGTGCAACAATACCTTTATTAAAGGACCGCTCCAGTTGTTTTTCCCCTTAGTCCATTAGAATTTACTTGAAGGTGCATTGTAGTGGCAGTAATTTTTAAAATGGGAGCTAATACAGGATTTTTGGGTGATCAACCGTCTCTGTTTGGGGAAAATGGCCCCGCCTTAAAAAAAAAACAAACTGAATTTGATGCTGACAGGAAGTCAGGCTCCCTATAGATTCCTATGAGACTGACTTTGAACCTCCTATAGGAAAAACCCCCAGCAAGTCAGAGTGCGGTCACCTTTACCCCGTGGCAGGGAGTGAGAAGGGCCCTTTTTCAGCTGTGGGGAAACAAAAAGAAATGGGACTACAGTTAACCCAAAAAAATTCCTAAAGAACCAAAGGGGGGAAAAAACAGAGCTGTCCTTTAAAATTTAAAAAAAAAGTGAAAATTAAATTTAAAAATGTTCTCCCTTTAAAATGCATAGTTAACCTGCCAGGTATTACACAAAGTACTTACAGGAAAAATTCCCACTATATTCAGGATTACTAATATGAATCTACAAAAAGCAAGGAAACCATAAATCACATGTTCTTACCCATTGGAGGCACTTGACAATACCACTGCTAGCACTCCTATATGTAATATTTTTTTTTTTTTTTTAAGGGGGTTTTTATCACCTTATGAAAAAACAATCAAGGGTATTTCAGTAGAAAAAAACACTGACAAGCAAAAGGGTAACAATGTTTTTTATCTTTTTTACTTTCAGGGTTTATATCTCACAAGCCACCACAAACTTTGTACAAAGAGACTTTCCCTCATTTTGAAAAGGAAAGTAGCCCCCAAAGGGGGCTATTCTGTCCTTGTGGGGGGCCAAATTAGCTTAAAAATAAAAAAAGGGTGCAAACCCAGGGGGGAAAAAAATCACAACATGCCCCGTTTCTTTTAAAGTGCCCTTTTTGCTTTATTCACAAAAAGGCAGATTTTTTTACTTTTATAAATTAGTAGATTTAAAAAGCATCACATGGACCTGGCTGTGAGGGTCTATTGGACGTCCTTAAACTCCGACCCCTCCTCAAGGGTCAGGAATGTTTGGCCACAGGGTGAACTTCTGAAAAGGGGGCCAAACTTGGATTACACGACGATCTCTACAAAATACTACAGGCGGCCATTTTGTTAACTTTTTATTGAAAAAAAGATAAAAGGGCCCGTTTTTTTTCTGCTGTCTTAAAAAGGTATGTGCCTATTAAATATATATTTAAATTTAAATTTTTTTATAAATATAATATATAAATATATATATTGTATATGTGGGGGTATATACTAACAATACATTAAAAAGGGGGACACCAAAGGGTTCACACATATATAGCCTTTTTTTCCCATCCCCAACCCTTTTTTTTGACAAAACATTTTGGGATCTTATACAAAAAATTGGGCTTTCAAGTATTTTGGGATCTGTTTTAGTTCTTCAGATTCTTTCCGTAAAATGCATTGTTTCTTTTTTGCTCCTAAAAATCAAAATGTTAATTTTTATTATTTTGTTAGTATTTGGTTTAAATTTCCCCCTTTGGTTTTCAGCTTGCCTGAAAACCTTTTGGGCTCCCGGGCAGGGTTAAATCATTAAAAATCTGTCCCAGGTCCCCCTTCTACACGTTTTTCTAAAGTTGGTGCCAAAAGTTTACTACGAATACAGCTTTCCCCCAATTGTTCAATTTGGGGGTTTAAATCTGGGGGCTAGGATGCCAATTTCAGCAGCTCTACTTTGGTTTTTCATTGAACCATTTCCCTTTTCCCCAAACCCTTTACGTTGCTTCGGGGCCCTTGTCCTGCTGGAACACTATGTCGGGCCCTTTTAATTTCCCATAGCCCCCAAAATGTAAAAGAAGTAAAATCATCTTGTAGGACCCCCTCACCCTATAGTCAGCATTGAGGTCACCCTCGATTTCCCGGTCAAGTACAACATTTTTTAGCTGTGAAACCCCCCCAAATCCTCAGGCTTCCTCCACCGAACCTGGGGGGGTTTTTTTGGGTTTTTTTAAAGTTTTTTTCTTTCCCTTACCCTTTTCCCCCTTTAAATTTTTCCCAAAACCCCTTTGCCCCATCAGAGCCGGCTATTGACTTTCATCTCATCGCTCCAAATTCCCGTTTCCAATATTCCATGTTTTGTACTTTTTGTGAACTCTCCTGGCCCACGCTTCTTATGACGAGATGGGAAATCAAAGACTTCTTTTACCTTTTTTCAAGAAAATCATTCCAGACCTGTGTAATGGTGTTGCCCCGATGCTTTTCAGGGACGTCTATGATCCATTTTACAAACCTACGAGGCCCCCTCCACCGCGTGTCTGTCCGGTTTGAACTGATTTGACCTTGTGATGAGTGACTTTTGGCACTGAAAATTTCCCCGGGGCGTCACCTCTTGGCTTTTGAATGGATGGACTTCATTTCATTTTCTTCGAGCTGTCGGGCCCCACATGGGTGCCCAAATTGGGGAAATTTTTTTTGGCCAGAGTGTTCGATGAGCTGGATGATGCCCCTTTTTTTTTCCCTTTGGGGAAACTTCATGGCGGGTTAAACCCCGTACCCCTTTTGCTTGGGAACGGCCCCAATAACTCATGGCTATTACGGAATGTGGGGAACAGGGTTTTAATTTGTAGTAACAAGAAGAAAAAGATTGTCCCCCCACCCGGACAAAACAGAAAAAATGCCGTTACTTGACAAGAATCGTAGAAAATAACATGGTTAAATAGTTGCAAAGGGCAAAGTTATGCATGAAAGCCAAGATTATTGCCTAAAAAATGATAGTCTCATGTGGAAAAAATGTAAAGGATGGGGGTTGGGGGCCCGAAAGTCAAAAGTTTATAATTTTCTGGATTTTTTTTTGGATATTTTATCTCTTTAAAGTTAAAATTAACCTACCCTTTAAAAGGGGGTTTTGTCATGTTTTATTTCATTCCTCCTGTATCCAGGGTGTTCAGCTCTGGGGGGGTCAGAAGGGGGGGCATTTTTGGGGATTTGTTTGAATTTCATATCAAGTGTCCCCGCGGATGACATCACCAGGCCTTTCCCCCTGTAGTCCCAAAAAAAAGGGGTTTGTTTTTTGTATAGCTTTTTGAGTAGCTGAGAGGTAAAGTTTTTTTGGGCCCCCCCCCACAAGGGGCCCCCGGTTTTAAATCCCCGCAGGAAAACCCAAAATTTTTTTTTTTTTTTTTTACTCTTTTTCAATGCACAACCTCATTGAGGGTTTTTTTTTTTATTTCTTTGCACTCTTTTATGAAAATTTCTAAAGAGCCCCAGGGGCGGGGGTAGAGGGGGGGAAAGCAGCTGGGGTATGAACACTCAGTAGGTGCCGGGGGAAGGGAAATGATGTCTGGGGCAAGTGTGACCGGGCTGAGGGCTCTCCCGCCCTGGTCGTTTTCCCCCGGGAACGAGCTGTAAAAAATGGGGTCACTAAAGGGGCACTAAAAAAAAAAACAAAAAGAATTTGTAACAATAAAAAAAAAATTGGGGGGAAAAAAAAAAATTGGGGTTTGTTAAAAAAAAAAAAAAATTTTAAAATTTCCCAACCCCCCAAAACGCCCCCCCCCCAATTTTCCCCCCCCCCGTGGCAAAAACCCCCCCCCCCTTTAAAATTATAACCCCCCCGGCCCCCATTTTTTTTTCCCCCTGGCCCAAATAAATTAAAAAACCAAATTTAAACCCAAAAGGGAATCCCCCCAAATAATTATTTCCCACCGTAAAATTTCCTATGAAATCCCCCCCCCGGTATAAAAAACCCCCGGGTCATTAGGCCCCCATTTAAAATACGGGAAAGCGCGGGGGGCCCGGTAAAGGGAGCTTAAAAAAAAGGACCCCCCCGCCCGGTCCCGGGCCCCAAGGAGGGCTTCCCAATACAACTTTTTAAACCCCAAGTATTATTCTTTCTTCGGGGGGTTTCGAACCTCTTTCACTTTTTAAATTCCTCAACCCCAAAAAAACAGCAACCCCCTCGGACTGGCCCCACTGGGGAATCGGGGAATTTCCCCGGGGGGCCCCGGGGTCCTTTTTGTAACATTCACTTTTTCCTCAAGAAAGGGAAAATGGCTAGAAAGCCGTTCATGTTGCCGCTTTTTCCCTTTTCTATTTAAGGGGGGCAGCGTTTTCCCCCCTCCCCCCTTTTTTACATTCCCGGCAGGCTCTGACTGGGCAGAAACTCTTCCTCCTGCCCCCTCTTGGTGTTTCGGCTGTTTGGGCAAAAGGGCAGTCCCAGCGGGGAGAGAGCAGAAGAAGCAGCGTCCCCTAGGTTTGGGGAATGGCAGCAGAGCCCTTTTCTAAAGTGCGTCCACCTTTTTTCCCCCATAAAATTTTTTAAAAAGGGGGAAACGTGGTGGTGGCAGCAGCAAAATATAAAAGTGGGATACAGAAAAAATTATTTTAAAACCCGCAACCCGGGGGCTCCTACTTTTCCCCCCCGGGGCCCCCTTTTAACCCCCTTAAATCCCCCCCCCCGGCTGAAAAGAGGGATGTCCCGGGTCCATAAGGGGGGTTTTCAGGGGGGATCGCTCCCGACCCTCCACGCCCCGCCCGGGGGGTTACAGCGCGAACGGGGAGCGCTGCCCCCCTGCCTGGTTTAACCCTCAGATGCCCCCGGCAAAAGGGTGGGGCCCCGGGGCTGAAAGAAACGAAATTGGTGGGCCCCGCACCGATCTCCCAGGGTGAAACGGCACCGCCGCAGCATTTTTTGCAACGATTTCCGGGCCAAACCCGGGCATGGCCAAACGGGGAAATCTTAAAGGGAAGGCTCCGTCACTTCCATGTCCTGGGTTTTCCCCACTTCCCCCGCAGGGCAGGAAGTGGGGGGAAACCCCCATCTTGGGACAGCCTAATGCTTGTTTTTTCAATTTCCTTAGACAAATTGACAATCGCGCCAACCCAGTGGTCAAACACTATAGGTGGCCCCAAAGGGTTTTAAAATTTAAAAAAAAAAAAAAAAAATTTTTACCAAAATACAAAAAAAGTATTAAAAATTCAAATCACCCCCTCCTTTGCCCATTTTACAAATAAAAACAAATTTAAAAAAATAAAAAAAAGTTACACTATTTGGTATTTGGGGCGTCCAAAAAAGTCCGGGTTATAAAAATGTAACATCATTTATCCCGAGAAGAAAAAAAATTCCAAACGCCAAAATTGGGGTTTTTTGGGCATTTTACTCACCCTTAAAAAAAATTTTTAAAAAGGGGATCAAAAAGTTGCATTCATTCCCAAAATTTTTAGCGAAAAAAAAGAAAAACTTCTGCCGCCAAAAATGCCCCCCAACAAACTGGCGCCGCAAATTTTTTTTTCAGTACCAAAAAAATAACAGAAACCCTACATTTTTTGGGATTGCTGGATCGAATTTAAAAATGTAGAATTTCCCGATAACACATTGTATTGACCGAAGAATTTAACGCCCCCTAAAAAACAAAACCCCTGCCAAAAATGCCGAAAAAATTTTTTTTTTAAAAATTTTTCCCACTTGGAAATTTTTTGCGGTTTTTCCCCGTTTATTCTATATTTCTTTTTCAACAAAAAAACGCCGGGTCCTTAAGGGGGTTAAAATTACTGATACAGTTTAAAATGGGCCCCGGGTGCCCGAATTTTTATCACACCCAAAACCCCGTAGGTTTCGGAAAACCCGGTTTTGCTCACAAGGCTTGTCCGGGGGGTCTGTAACTCTCCCCAGGTGCTATGGATGGGGGTGTATGCTTTTTTTGTTTTTGGGTGGTGTTGTAGGTTATACCCAGCTGGTGTCGACCTCTTGGGTGGTTCTAATGGGTTATGGCGGTGTTGTAGGGTTTTACCTGAGTTGTGTTGACCTCTATGTGGTCTCTATATGGCGGTGTTGTAGGGTTTTACCTGAGCTGGGGTCTGCCCCAAAGTGGGCCCCTATATGGGTGGTTTTAGGTTATACCTGAGCTGGGGTCTGACCTCTATGTGGCTCTATTGGGGTGTTGTAGGTTATACCTGAGCTGGTGTCTGACCTCTATGTGGCCCCTACATGGCGGTGTTGTAGGTTATACCTGAGCTGGTGTCTGACCTCTATGTGGCCTCTATATGGCGGTGTTGTAGGTTATACCTGAGCTGGTGTCTGACCTCAATGTGGCCTCTATATGGTGCTGTTGTAGGTTATACCTGAGCTGGTGTCTGACTCTATGTGGTCTCTAATGGTGGTTTGTAGGTTTTTACCTGAGCTGGTGTCTCTCTCTTGTGGCTCTATTGGCGGTGTTGTAGGTTATTTCCTGAGCTGGTGTTGGACCACTATGTGGTCTCTATATGGCGGTGTTGTAGGTTATACCTGAGCTGGTGTTGGACCACTATGTTGTCTCTATATGGCGGTGTTGTAGGTTATATCAGCGTGGGTATAGTGGCAGCGTACCCTAATTGTAAACTGTGACAAATGTGTGAGATGGATTGATATGTGAGATAGACAGATATGACTCACTTGGTATTGTACTACACCATACAGTTCTGTTTTGCACACTGTATTATGTGGTAAAATGGGAGCATTAATGTCGAAAGGCCGGTAATATTTCATGTACAGTAGGGTGGCCCCAAGATCAATTCCCCTGTGGGCCCAGACCCCCAGTCCCAAAACTGATCAACAGAATTTATATTTCTACAAGGATTTTTTTGGGTTCTCCCTTGTATCTTCTTTTCCAAACAGGTCTTTCAGTACAGGGTTCTCTGTTGATGTCTAAATAAAATCATATTTATGACGATTCCTCAAGG